>CAUYQV010065958.1:0-65589 GCA_963574575.1 Galagoides demidoff
GGGCGCCTGTGGTCCCAGCTACTTGGGAGGCTGAGGCAGGAGACTCGCTTGAGCCCAGGAGTTGGAGGTTGCTATGAGCTGTGATGCCATGGCACTCTACCCAGGGGGATAGCTTGAGGCTCTGTCTCAAAAAAAAAAGAGAGACACACTGCAGTTACTAGCAGATGCATAAGGGAAAAGCATTCAGAGAAGGAGCTCCAACAGCAAGAGAGCTTGGGGAGGAGTGGGCTTGGAATAGTCACGGACCAGCAGGTAACCAAAGTCCATGGGAGAGACTCCCCAGCAAGGGATAGGGTTGTGAGAGGGTTGAGGGCCAAATTAGGAAAGGAGCTCCCTTTCTCCTCCTCCTCCTCGGCTTCCTTCTCCTTGCCCTCATCCTTCTTCGATACACAGGTCTCATTTTTTTTGCCCAGGCTGGTCTCAGTAGAACTCCTGTCCTCAAGTTATCCTCTAGCCTCAGCCTCCAAAAGGTCTGGGATGACCGGCATGAGCCACTGCACCTGGCCAAAAGGAATTCCTTTAAGCATAACATAAGGACTTTAAGTTTTATGCTAAAGAATAACATAAACATAATTAAAATTTTAAAATAACATCTTGGCTGCTTTATAGAGAATAAGCTATAAACATGAACAGTAATGGAAGAAAACTAGTTAGACAGGGATGACAAAAGGTCAGAAAAGATATACTGGTGGTTTACATTAGAGTGATAAGAATGGATGCCTCTTATATCCAAAGGGTTATGTTTAAAAAGGGGGGGGGGTATGTTTTTACATTATCTACCTTCAACAGACATCGAGTGCTTGCCCACCAATGCTATTTGAAGTCACAGTTTTAGTAAACCTAAACAATATTTTGAATAAAGTTTAAAAATACACTTTTTTTTTTTTGAGATAGAGCCTCAAACTGACCCCCTGGGTAGAGTGCCATGGCATCACAGCTCACAGCAACCTCCAACTCCTGGGCCCAAGCGAGTCTCTTGCCTCAGCCTCCCGAGTAGCTGGGACCACAGGCGCCCGCCACAACGCCAGCTATCTTTTGGTTGCAGCCGTCATTGTTGTTTGGCGGGCCCGGGCTTGAGTCAAACCCGCCACCATAGGTGTATGTGGCTGGCAACTTAGCCACTTGAGCCACAGGCGCCGAACCAAAAAAATACACTTTTGAGGTTGAAATTATTTCAAATTTTATATATTTAATACAAATATTTTTAAAAATAGCTAAATGTACAAAAAAATACTATGAATCCTACCATGTAAAATCACGTTGTGTTGTTTTATCTTTTTGCCATTTTTTTCTATATACATTTGTGCCCTTTTTTTGACACAGCATCTCACTCTATTGTCCCAGGCTAGAGTGCCCGGGCTTCATAGCTTCCAGCCAACTCCAATCTCCTGGGTTCAAGAAGTCATCTTGCCTCAGCCTCCTAAGTAGCTGGGACTGCAGGTATCAGCAATGATGCCCAGCTAACTTTTCTACTTTTAGTAGAGATAAGGTCACACTCTTATGTAGGCTGGCCTTGAACTCTTTAAATCAAGCAATCCACCTCCACTTCCCAGAGTGCTAGGATTACAGGCAAGAGCCACTGTGCCCAGCCATATTTGTGCATTTTAATCAAAATGATATTATTGATGCATTTGGGAACCTGTGTTGAGTAACTTACATTTTCATTCCTTTGGTGTTCCTATAACATTAAAGGATTTTTATAGTTTTTTCAATGCTATAAAATATTTATTACACAGATATGTCAAAATTCACTTAATCAAGTTATTAGTATTCTTTTCTTTTCTTTCTTTCTTTTTTTTTTTTTTTTTGTCGGGGCCAGGTTTGAACCCACCACCTCTGGTATATGGGGTCTGGCACCCTACTCCTTTGAGCCACAGGTGCCACCTTTTTTTTTTTTTTTTTGAGACAGAGTCTCATCTCACTCTGTCACCCTTGGTAGAGTGCAGAGTGCCATGGCATCATATCTCACAGCAACCACGAACTCTTGGGCTCAAGCGATCCTTTTGCCTCAGCCTACCAAGTAGCTGGACTGTCTCGCTCTTGCTCAGTCTGGTCTCAGACTCCTGAGCTCAAGCAATCCACCTGCCTCAGCCTCCAAAAGTGCTAGGATTACAGCTGTGAGTCACCACACACAGCTAATCAGATTTTTCTTTCAACTCAAATTCTTTAAGTGGTATTGAAAAGATAGTCAGCTAAATGCATAGACTGCAATGAATACACAGGTACTTTATAAATACTGAGATTTTTTAGATTTCTATTGTCAATGTGCTACTTTTTCAGCTCTATGTGTCCCTAGAAATCTTGATTTAGCTGTGTAGTTTAACATGCAATTCAGTTTATATCCCCAGTCTGTATTCCAAGGTGCAAGCCTTCATATCCCTACATAAATTACATTTTCTGATTGCTCACAGTGTTCCTGCATATGAGATCCAGGACCTACATATACATTTTATTGGATACTAAGATTATCCTTCTGTCACCATTCCTCCAAAATAGAATCTTCTACTAAATTCTATACTTCCATTGATGACATAAATTAATCCGAACCAGAGAACTCCTATAACTTCCAGACACTTCTATTTCTCCCACTTCACTTTCACGATATTATCTCCATGGGTGATGCACAAAAACCTCTCCAAACTTCCCACATCTCCTCATCTATGTTTATATGTAAGTCTATAATCTTAGTTTCTTTTCATCTTTCACTGGACTCTTGAGCTAATTTTGTAACACCTTTTTCTATCTTCATCTTCATTTTCTCATAAAATAATATGGTGATAATTTTTTTCTGTACTTTTATCATTCAATGATTTCTTCGTCTTCTTCTTCTTCTTTTTTTTTTGCAGTTTTTGGCCAGGGCTGAGTTTGAACCTGCCACCTCTGGCATATGGGGCCAGCACCCTACCCCTTTGAGTCACAAGCACCACCCTCAACGATTTCTTCTTATCTCTATAATGATTTAAACCTCTTTAGATTAACTGCGTCCAAACTAGACTTGAGTTTTCCAATTCTTCCTAGGTCACTGCATTCTGCAATATCGAACTAATTTGCAGTTTTCATATATACCACGTTATTTATAACTTTCTCTTATACGTTCTTTTCCCTTTCTCCCCTCGACATAGTTCTTTCTCAATACATTAAAGTTCCCAGGCTCCAACAAAAAGCCTGACAGTAATTGAATCTAGGGACTGTGTTTGGGCTTTACCTTTTCTGGGATCAATGTCTTTTCTCCAGCCAGACACAATTCACCAACAACTCCTTTGACATATGTCTGAACCTCATTTGTAGTTTAAATTCTATATCCATTTATACCATGTGCATTGTCTTAGCATGTAACTCAATTTCTTTTTCGACTATCTTTTCAGGTAAAGAATTGTGGATTGTTCACTGTTGTATATCTAGTGTCTTATATAGTACCAGCCATAAGTAAATGTGAATATTCTATGTAATTCAATTCCAGAAATATATAAATAATAGCTACTAAATAAGATAGAACTATTTAAATAGTTCTCCTTAAAACACTGAACAGTTCCATACCCCAAACCTGTCTAATCCTCTGTCTTTGTCACATGGTCTGTGTGGATGATTGATTGCATTCCAAGTCTGGGGATAGATTGCTTCTCCATGGGATTTGACTAACAACCTCCTTTTGTATTATCTAAGAGATTTCCTGGTATCTGCAGTTACTTAAAGTTCACACATTAAAATGCAGAAATATCATCAACCACATTTCTTCAGTGCTGGCTATTACTGTTTTTTAATTCAGTACTGCTCTTTTAAATTGGTAATTCAACAATTTAGCTTTGCATCTTATATCCAAAGCATGCTCTGGAAAATTACCTGTGCTACTGCTTCCACTGCTGAGCTGTATAAGAAATGACTGCCTTCTAGGTGGAAGGATGTCTTTAAATTATTTCCTCTAATATTAAAAAAAAAAAATTCTTAGTCATTTTCTCAACAAGAAAAGAACAATGAAGGGCCCTATTGTAACCTCTTACTTCCCTGCAGCTGCCAGTTCCTACTAACACTGATACATAGGTAATCTTTATCAGTTGAGATCCAGACAGGAGAGCAAAAATCACACCAATTATTTTTTAATTAAATCATAGCAGTGTACATTAATACTATCATGGAGTACAGTGTACTGCTTCTGTATACAATTTGAAGTACTTTCATCCAACTGGTTAACATAGCCTTCATGTCTTTTCCTTAGTTATTGTGTTAAGACATTTATATTCTACATTTAGAGAGATTCACATGTACCCTTATAGGATGAACTATAGGCATGATCCCGCCAATCACCCTCCCTCCCCCCACCTTCCCCCCTCTCCTCCTCTCCCTCTCCCTTCTCCTCATATTCCTGGGCTAAAATTGGGTTATAGCTTTCCTATGAAAGCTATAAATTAGTTTCATAGTACGGCTGAGTACCTTGGATACTTTTTTTCCCATTCTTGGGATACTTTGCTAACAAGAATATTTTCCAGCTCCGTCCATGTAAATATAAAGGAGGTAAAGTCTCCATCTTTCTTAATGGCTGCATAGTATTCCATGGTGTACATATACCACAGCAATTATTTTAACTGTAAAATTAATGTAAGAAATTAACCTATAATTGGAGGACAGAAAGGCAGAGGGGAAAACAGGCACAACAGAAATATTTCCAGGAAAGGAGCCACTGTCCCTCGAGTTTTATGATGAAAGGGACGATGTTGGGGTTTATCAGAGCCCAGAGGTTTGGAAGAGGACTTAAACTTCCAATGGGAAGAATCGCCTACCCGGGTTGGAATCTCGGGAATAGGAAGCACAGCTTCTTCAGATCCAGAACTCTGGAGTCCAAGAAGAGGACACTGCCCATCTGGTGCTGGTGTCTCTGATGGCAACCAAGAAGCTGGTTCCAAGAGAGTTAAGAAACATTAGAAACTAGACCAACTGCTTGTGGCAAAGTAAGGATTAGGCTTAAGAAGAGGCTGAGAGGAACAGTTAATACACAGGAAGGAGCAAGCCTCTTTTTTCTCGTCCCCTTTCAGTTTCCCTCTAGTGAGACTATATTGGCAAAAGTCCAACGGAGAATGACAGGCCAAAGGAGAAACATGGTTTGCAAAATCCCAGCCCCAGGACAATGAAATGAAGTATAGAAGTGGAAACGTAGAGTAGAGAGGAAGAAGCTTAACACCAGCATGCCAAGCCTTCAGACTGTGGCCATCGCTTTGAGGCCCTTTGTGCAAATAAAATCACAGTTATACTAAGGCTTTCATCAGAGAGCTTCACCCAAACATGGGCTTCAGTGTTCTATGTGAGCAACATCTGGAGTGCTGTCCACCTATAGGTGACCAGTACGGCTGGATCATATTCCTGGTCCGTGATTTGTCACTTACAGAAGTGAAGTTAAATTCTTTGGAATCCTTCATTATGAAATATTCCATAATTTTATCTATTTTTTTTCCTCTGGCAGAGAGATAAAATCAGCCTAAATGTCTCATAGAATGCTTTATTAGAGTGAACCAATTAGGAACTAATTATTTCCATGCTGATATTCATCAGCATATTCTTTTATATGTGGACAAATACCTCATCTTGCTGAATTTCATTATTTAGATGATTGCACTGGCATAAAAGCTATAATTATACTTCTTGCAACTGGCTTGCCCCCAACATCCAGCACAGTTCCAGACAAGTAGCGGGCCCTCAATATATTTTTGTTAAATACACGAGTATCATTTATTCTTTAAAATATCACCTTGAGAGACATATTTAATAATTTTAGAATACTAACTAGAACATCAGGGGGTTTTACAAAATAGCAGTGACCTGAAAGTGTTAAACTTATTTCCAAAGTTACTAGCTCTAACACAAAAACTTATGCATTATGAGAATCTGCCTTCAAAAGATAGGAAAGAATTTTACTTAATGCCTAATTATACAATGTGAATTCAATATGCATGATTTAATGTTGATTAAAAAGCCTTAGTATTTTTAAGTTTCTGTATTTTCATTAAGGGAAATGAAAGCTGCAGGCTGATTCATTTCTTTCAATCATTAACTCTCATTAAAATACATTTAAAATGTATAATAAATCATAATCCTCACTGCAGTCATATGGAGTACAATGAATTGAAGGTCCCAAATATTCTTCTTGTTTTGTTTTGTTTTGATAATTCTTTTTTTATTGTTTCAGGTTCATTGAGGGTACAGAGAATTAACTTATACTGTTTGCGTTTGTTTGGTAAAGTCTCTTATAATTGTTTCCTATCCCCAAAGGACATGTCATCCACCTTAACCTCTCATCCTCCACCTTCCTTCTCTCTCCTCACTCCCTCCTTCCCCCACACTCCACCTTGAATTAATTTGAGTTTTGCCCTTAGGTGGGTTTGATAAATATCTAAAATATTCTTTGAAAGGATCTACTTGAAATATAAGAATACAGGCTCGGCGCCTATGGCTCAATCAGCTAAGGCGCCAGCCACGTACACCTAAGGTGGCGGGTTCTAATCCCCAGCCCGGGCCCGCCAAACAACAATGATGGCTGCAACCAAAAAAAAAAAAAATGGCGTTGTGGCGGGCGCCTGTGGTCCCAGCTACTTGGGAGGTGGAGGCAGGAGACTCGCTTGAGCCCAGGAGTTGGAGGTTGCTATGAGCTGTGATGCCATGGCACTCTACCCAGGGGGCTCCATCTCAAAAAAAAAAAAGGACTTTGTGTGTGTCTACGGAGGGTGGATCAAATGCTACTCAATGGACACTGATAAAAGAAGGTGAATACAAGTCTGACTTCTTCAATTAGAAGAGGTACTGTGGGCATCAAGCTACACTTTGCTACCATCATTCAAGTCAACTTTGAAACTTTGAAAATTAATATATATGTAACATCTCATAAAATGTGTGTACATTTTTCAGTGCTGCTGCTGTGTGTGTGTGTGTTTCTCTGTGTGTAGAGAGAAAAAAAAAGAAAGAGAGAGAATTTTTTCTGTAACTGTGTAGACTGCTAACATTGTGAGATTTTGGTGGTATCTATGTCATCCAAGACCATTCTTTAAACATTTTCAGGATCTTTTGCATAGATTATGTAAAATAAAATTCAAAATCATTTGTTTCAGTTTTTTAAAACAAAATTTATGGAAGTTTCATTATGGGAACTTTACATTGAGATAAACTATTAGTGCTCATTTCAGTAATAAAAGGAAAAAATATATACATGAAATGACGAGTCAGTAGGATATGAATATCACTGCTTTGAAATTGCCTGGGCATGAATCATCTATTCAGATGAGGTGTTCTCGCCAACTTCAAAGGCAGCACTGGTGTGGCTATGACGGGAAAGATGTAACAGTTAGGAATAGCTTGTTTCTCTAAGAAAGCATCTCACTCCATTTTGGTCCAGTGTTAAGGAGGATTTTGTGTGTATGCAAAAAAAAAAAAAAAAGGGTATTTTTAACACTTAAATTTGGTATTAGCATCCTGGAAGTGCTGACTCTTCCAAGTGTAAAATTGTGGCTTTCAAAAAGAAGTAAACTAGGATATGCTGTCAGCATCCTAGAAATGATACCTATTCTTTTGCTAAGAAAATGCTCAACATTTAAAATAAAAGGAAACACCGTTACCTCAAAGAAATGGCTAGATTGTTCTAATCAGTGAGCTCTATAAAGACAGTAGAATAGTTTGGTCTTAACTCATGTGTATTTATATCTCTAATTTATTGACAATCTCCAAAGAAACATTCTTTCTACAATTTTCAGAGACATAAAATATTTTAAATAGCCATTGCTTCATATCAGATTGTGTTTAATTGTTATTGATCTTTCTGCTCTATCTAAACTCTCAGCTCAGAACTTGCCCCTCATGGAAAATGTATTCACGGAGATGTCTATTTCAGTGGGTACTTCTCCTGCCAACTCCATTTGCTTTTCTTCGCATCAATTTTTTATTTAATATCATTCAAAGTTTTCCAACTTATTATCGTATATTAAAAATAACTACACAAGAAAATGACAATAGTTCCTTGAAATGTAAAAGCATATTTTGGCAAAACATGGTTCCATGGACAAAAATATAAATTTCATAAGATTTTTATCAAGGATAGTATGGAGATAGTATAAAAACATTTCACAGAAATTATTTGGTAAAGATGTATATTTTGAAGTCAGACTTTATTTAATATATTGATTTATTTAATGTTGTATAATTTATCATTTATAATATACTTGTATGTGCATAGTTAATTATGTTAACTGCCAGTCTTTTCTGGAACCTCAGCATGTACTTATTTTTTATATAAAATCACCTTGGCCTACTGCACTAGAACTTAGTAGACTGGTATTATTACTATCAGACTTCATTTTGTCTGATAGTAATTAAGGTTAGAGAACCTCACAGACTTCACCTCCTGGGGAAGAGTTATTGGTAGTTGTGTCTATATATTTATTTATTTATTTATTTTGTGCGACAGAGTCTCACTATGTTACCTTCAGTAGAGTGCCATGGCATCACAGCTAACAGCAACCTCCAACTCGTGGTCTTAAGCAATTATTTTACCTTGGCCTCCCAAGTAGCTTGGACTACAGGAGCCCACCACAATGCCCAACTATTTTTTTTGTTGTAGTTGTCATTGTTGTTTAGCAGGCCTGGGCCGGGCTTGAACCGTTCACCCTCTGTGTATGTGGCTGGCATCTTACTCACTGAGCTATGGGCGCCGAGCTTGGTAGTTGAATCTAAATGGAGTGTTTCCTATCCTTTTTCTTCATCCCAAATCAACCTCCCCATTCTCTGGATCTTAGCTGATGGCCTCATCTCACAAATATAAATTTCTGAAACTCACCAGTACAGTGACTATCTCATGTCACCCCTGCTCTACCCATGAACTGGTTTTTATATTCCAATCTCTGGTCTCTGCTCAAAATGTAATGAAGGAAGATGCCAGCTGCAGTCTGCACCCCCTTCTCAGGGATTTCTCCCCATACCTTGCATAAAACTCCTCTTCTTATTTAGCTGCAGCATCACATTATTCCCCCACAATGGATCATTCCAAGTGTGTGCTGTTTGGAAATGCACATGTTTAAAACACATCTCAAGACTCCAAAGCCAACTTACTCTGTTCAGATTTAACCTGTGTCTGTCATCTGGGTAAATGGTCCCACTGTCTATACAAATCAGAAACCTGAGAGAAATCCTTTTCAGCTCCTTCGTCCTTCCCCTCAGATTGCCATGTAGCCTAATGTGTCCTAGCACAAAAATAATTGCAAAATATGGTGACTACTGTCATCTCTGCTACCACCACACTAGTTCAAATCACCACAACGTTTGTGCAAGGATTGCCTCGAGCTGACCTGCAGCAGCAAATGCCCTCCTCAGATCATTTATATATCCATATTCCAGTCAGCAGAAACTGCCTAAAAATATCAATCAGCAGATGTTATTCCTCTCCTTCAAAATCCTTCGAAAGATTCCAATTTCGTGCATAACGAAAATCTAAGTTGTTGATATTGTCTCTAAAATCCTATGAGTTCTCACCTAGCTTCCATCTCCAATTTAATCCCCTTCAGCTCCACTTTGTACTTGCCCACTGCAAATAGGTCTTTAACAGGGCATTTGAACTAACTAATCATTTTGTGTGAAATATTCTTTTCTCATTTTTTTTATGGCTGGACTTTTACCTTTCATTCCATTATAAAGCCCTCTTCTCTAAAGCAGTTCTCTAATATAGTCCTTATATATAATATAATATAATAGTATACAGTAATACTATTATTAAATAATTAACAATAGTACTACTGTATACTATAATAGAGTATTATATATTACATATCATGTACAGTAATACTGTATTCTATTATACATACTATATGACATAGCATTATATAATATACTATATACTATAATAGAGTATTATATATTATATATCATGTGCAGTAATACAGTATTCTATTATATATACTATATATAATATAGCATTATATAATATACAGCCTATTATTTTTCTCATTCTCCTCAATACCACTGGTTTGTTAGTATCCTATTCCTTCTCACTTCCGACCAGAACGTAAATATTATTTGAATCAGGATAGTGTCTACTCATTCATCTCTGCATTTCCACTGTTTAAAATTTTGCATAGCACATAACACAAATTGAAATTGTAACAGTTCAGATCATTAAAAGTAAGCTCTGAGAATGATATGTCACACATAGGGCATAAATCATAAGTATACGATATCACAAAATGAACATACATAGGCAGATGCCCCACATGTAAATTAGAGTATCACCTGCATTTTAGAAGCCCAATTTGTACAGCTTCATAGACCTTCCCTCCTACTCACATAGAACCTCCTTATCCTGACTTCTAATGCTATACATTTATTTATCCTGTTGCATTTTATATGCATAGAATTGTACTATATTGTTACACTTGTTGACTTTGCAACCTGACTTTTGTAAAAAATCATTCATTTATTGAATGAATAAGTAGGTTATCCAATATCATCTCTGTAGAATTATTCTATTGAATAAATATACTAATTCTGTAAGTTACTATTCTATTATTAAAGGGCAGTTGGGCTGTCCCCAGTACATATACACATTTTTATATGAAAGTTTGTCTGATTATTACCAATCGCATTAGTGATAATCTCACTGTGTTCTTCCCCAAACTTTACCTATGTTAATCTTTAAAAGTACACTAAAATTAAAGTAATAATGCAATGAACCTGTATGCCCTTCTGCTGTGTTTGGTATCTGATTTATTGTGCACTTTTGCTTTATTGATAACATGCTGCCTTTATTTTTATGAAAATGTGAAAATAACTTTTAGACATCAGGTGCAGAGTTTTAATGATTGAAAATTGAAAAGCTTTCTGAATTAATAGACTTAATGATTTTGACATTCAGTAAACATTTTCTTGATTTGCTTTTAATAGTTTGGGAAGTAGAATGATAAAATGCAGTATAAATACAAGTATATTTATTTCAGATGCTACAGAAACAAATTATGCTTTGCACCTTGCGAGGAAAACAAAGTCCATGCTAAAAATAAGCAGGCTCATTCCTTTTGTTAGTCATATTTAAAATACGAACAGGCTTGAAATGTCACTTGTAGATAATGCCACCATAGGCACAAAAGGAGAATATCAGCATTTGTTTGTTTGTTTGTTTGGTTCATCCTTCTTTAATTACTATAAGATAGTTATTAACCACCAAAGGCTGGTAGTTTAGACCCCAGAATTCAAATATGACATGTTTTGAAGCCGTGAACACTCTCACATTTTGTAATTGAAGTCAAATAGCAGCCCTGGTGACATATTTAAATCTTTACTTTGAACAATCCCTATGCTAAGAGTGTTCATGATTTTTTCTTTCCTCAATTAGACATCCGAGCAACCTGTGTAATTCATCCCTGTACTTCAACTCTGGGATGAATAAGAATATGTGTCTAATAGACTTACATTCCGTCAATAAACTTGCTTTGCATTAATTCAGTGGGTTATTTTAAGGTCCTATTGCTTTAGAAGTTAGAGAAAAAATATGGGATCTATGCGTGGAAACTTTAATAAGGTGTTTTATTTTTCTATAAAATTTCATTAGTCAATTACTAGTGGAAATATCCTTAAATGTTTGTTTAAAAAGTAGTTCATATTACTTTATATGTCAACAAGTTAATCTTCACTAGAAACTCTAATTTAGACTATTTCCATCTTTATTTAAAATGCTCAAATTCACCTTGTATTGCCAAAAAATGATATTTTGAGCATGTTAAAATGAATATTGAAATTTAAACCTTCTTTATAATGTATAAATAAATATATTAAATTATTTTTTCTGCAGAGAATATATATATATATATATATATGTATATATATATATATATAGAGAGAGAGAGAGAGAGACAGAGAGAGAGTCTCACTGTGTTGCCCTCTGTAGAATGCTACGGTGTCAGAGCTCACAGCAACCTCATGACCAACTATTTTTTGAAATGGAGTCTTGTTCTGCTCAGGCTGAGTGTCAAAATTCTGAGCTCAAACAATTCACCCATCTCAGCCTCCCAAAGTGGTTAGGATTATAGGCATGAGCCACTGCGCCCGGCCTTCCTGCTGAGAGTTTTCAAGAATATTGTTATGAACCATATTCCCATAAGCCTAGTGAGCTTCATATTTTATTATTTTTCATATAATATATATATATATATATAATAGTTGGCATCATCTTAGCTACAACACTACATAGCTTTTTAAAGAAAAAATAAATTCAATGTTACTTTCAAAATACTAAGATAACAAGTTCGAGGGTTTCTTGTGTTATATGCCAATTTACTTCATTGTATTTTAACATTCAGCTTTGCTTTTCACTCTGGATGTTAAATAAAACATGGTTATGCCAAAGTGTAAAATGTCTAAACTAAAGCTCAGAACAAAAAGATATCCTGTCTTACTGATAAATATAATCTCCAATATGCAAATCAATACTATTTATATTAAACCGTCAAAATGAAGATTCCTGGACTATGGCGATATTCATAACTTTTAGCTGTTTACTTCATCTCTGTTTGTGTTTTCTGTGTTGATGACACGCACTGCAAGTCATTATTACTGAGTGACCGATTTGCTGTTCCATGGGTGTCTCCGTTTGGAGTCCCTTTTCTCGCTGCTCTGCCTCTCTGCGTGTTTCCCAGGTCCTCCGTTGGCCAGTTTCCTCCCTCTATGTGGTTTCACTCCCCTGTTCAGCTCATCAACTTTCATGGTTATTGCTCATGTAATTTTATTTCTTCATGTCTCCAGGTTGGTCCTATAACCTCTGATATATCCTTTCATTTCCAGCAATGAACAGACCCTCTCCACGATATTATCCCACTCAGTCCCTCAGACTTATTAGCTGTACAGCACTCTTTGATTTTTAAAAGCTTTCCTTAATTAGGTATGACTTTGTGCACTCTTTAGGATATCTTCTTGTGATCAGTGGATACCAGTGTTGTTTATAAGGCAAATGAAAGTATGTGCTGTCTGCTATTTTTATAAGACCAACAGGATGTTGCATAGAAATAGGAGCTTTAGAGTCAGGCACAAATTATTTTCAAATTTAATAATATTTGTATTACTACAAACAAGTTATATTTCTCTCTGTAAAATAAATACAAAACTAACTGAACCATGTAACAACTTAAGCTTCTACTAGAACAGAGCACTGTCCCAGCACAGAGAAGACCCTCAGGAAGGCCTGGGTTTCATCATCATTCCTCTTCTAACCAGTTGGATTAATCTTTATTTCCCTTTTTATAACACTGGAAGTGCTATGATACCTTTAATATAGGGAGTCTGAATAATTTTGAATATTTATCCTTGGATGTGTTTTATTCTTTCATTTTTATAATTAATGTATCTGTCAGGTACAAATTTCTGTATTCCAATAACGATCGCCATCAATATCCTTCATCTGTCTTGTTTAGTTTACAATAGTTTCAATACTGTTCATTGTTGCCATCTCATATGATAGTATTTTATTACCTGTTATTTTTTCTTTTACGTCATAAGTGTATTACGTAATACCTTAGAACAAATAAGGCGTTATTTTCTCTTGTATTTCACCTAGACGCTGGTTTTCTAGTAGATATATTAGGATGGTATAGGTTTTAATTATTTGGGTTGGTATTATAAATACTGTATCTTTTTCCCCCACTAATGTTTGACATTCAGTATGAAGCATACTCAAAATAACTGCACATTTTCATGTAGACATCTTTTATTGTGTTTTATTTTAAAATGTGATAATATTTTGAAGACTTTCAAATAGCTCATCAGAAATATTAGATGAATGGCCTTCATCTACTTCATTATTGATTATATGTGAATATGTATGCTTATAACTCTTGAAAATAGTAACTTATACTCTACTAGTGTAAAGAAAAAACTTATCCAGAAAAGCCAGGCTTTTAGATTTATTTCCACCAGTTCATTTTTTACAACTAGAATCTCTTCATTAGGAAAAAGAGGAGCTGTTTTCCTACTTAATGATGTAGCAATTTTGCAGGTTTTTTTTAGACCTTATAATTGATATGAAGCATAGAGAAAACATAATAAATTTACAATGTTCAATTGTACATTCATATAGATAGATACTACACATTGACATATGATAACCATTTGACATTCTTTCCCAGATCTGCGAGCTCTCACTGTTGTCCCAGGCTTCTGGACATTAGTGATTAAAGATTAGAACTGTAACTAATATTCTTAAAATTATGACATATTTTTCTCTCTGAGAAAGAGTATTACTGGATATCTTTATGATCGCATCAGAATTGAATTAAGTAATCTGTACAGAAGAGCTGCCCAGAATAAACATTAAGGATGTTTAAATAACTGATATGCTCCACCAGTGGACCAAGTTTCCAAAGTGATCTTTCTGTTGCTTTTCTTCTATTTTTTGAAACATACGCTCTTTTTTATAAATGAATCAAATTAGAACCTGTGGCACTAAGTTCAAACTCACAAAAAGAAAAAAATTAGTTCATATTCTTTCCTGAAAGCACATTGCTTTTTTTTTTGTGAAAGCTACATACCATCTGTTCAGTATTTACTACAGGTTGTTATTGTAGAAAGAGAAATCTAAATTCACGTTCTATTGTACTGCATGCAAAACTGCCGGGTCTACGTCTCTGAGACAGAACTCACTGTTCATTGACTGGGGGCAAAGCACATCAGAAAATGTTTTCTTTACCCCTTTGGCATTTTCTTTCCTATAACAACCTAACACCTTTATCTCTCTGATTGCCTCTGTCTTCCTCTTTAAATTCAACCTTTTGAAAAAATGCAACCTAAAGGGTAGTGGAACCAGTAACATACTGTGCGGTCTTGGTCCTGCCCCTCACTAATTACTGCAGTGAAATAAATCTAAGGGGCCATTCCCATAATTTGATCTTATGGATACAATTTCAAAAAGATATTTCTGTAATATATCATGTTGTTTATTTAATCTAGTAATTACATATAATGATTTTTCTTATGTTTTTCTA
This sequence comes from Galagoides demidoff, assembly GCA_963574575.1. Lineage (NCBI taxonomy): Eukaryota > Metazoa > Chordata > Mammalia > Primates > Galagidae > Galagoides > Galagoides demidoff. The sequence continues at coordinate 14,991 of CAUYQV010065958.1, forward strand.
TATTAGGAGTGTGTTTTGCCACATTTTAAAATATAGTGAAGCTGAAGTCACCAAGCCGTCTAAAACCTTGTGTATACAGCAGGGTTCAGATTTAGAGAATCCCTCATTTGTCAGAATTGTGGAGAAAATCCATTGTATTTGGTCCCATTATATTTCCACAGATGTAGCTTCATCTGTTCCCTTACATACACATAGGACTTACTGTTTGTAGTAAATTCTGAGAGCATTGAGACTTGTATTTTCATAAAATAGTTTATTATGTTCTTATATGTGCATTGATATGCACGCATTTTTCACTCTGTATAAAATAATATAGATCTATGGCTTAAAATGCAACTGTAGAAATGTATAAAGTAGAAAATACAGATGTTCTATTATTCTCTCATCCCAAAATAATCTCAGTAAACACTTTGATGAATATTCTTCCAAGCACATACACTATGTAAGTAGCATTGTTTTATGTCAATATTACATACGTGTGTCTGTGCGTGTGCACACGAGCGCTTTAACATACTTTGCACAAAATACATTATTGGCTATTTCAATAACCTTAAATATTTCAGTACAATTTAATGTCTTTATACATCACAATTTATTTATCCCAGCCATATGTTTATCTCACCGTTTTAGTTCCATTATTATTACCAACATTGCTGGGGTCACTCTTGCATTTTATAGTCTTTTTTCCTACCATTTTACACTTCTGGATATTTTCTTAATTTCATTTCCATAGTAAAATTACCCAAACTCTTGAAGTTTTTTCAGGTTATGAGTCGATAATTTCACATTACATTGCACTTCAGAATTTGTATTCACGTTCTTTTCAACTTGTCTGCCTCACTAGCCAATTCATGTAGACATTGACAACTCATCTGGCTGAAAAGATTATAAAACAACATGTATTTCTATGTCCCTTCTTGGATAATATATCATTTTTTAGTTTTAAAAATTTTCATCCTGTCTAGAATCTTTAGAAAATGCATAGAATGATGTATAACAAAATAGTATGGAAGTTCAAGAGACAAACTAATTTTTAAAAAGTCCTATAATGACAATACTGTAAAATCATGATTTTCTGAAACAAACTTTATGATCTCAGTGAACGAATGGGGACATAGACACTGACGGATATACGTGAGCTATTCTTATGAAAGCTCGTTATTTTTGTTTATGTTTTTCATCTCAGTTCATTTGATAGCAATAATTCTGGGTCAGTTTTAAATGAGCATCAAAAATATCTAAAAATAAAATATCTGAGGAAGTACACTGAATTCCTCTGTGCCTGACAGTATCAATGAGCCATGCAAATATCTTTCTCTAAAATGGGAAGTCATAGTGTTTGAATTGGATTATGTATAATGAATACTTTAAATAATATTATCTGAATTTTAAATATTCTACAGAATCTCTTTCAGATTTTCCTGGAAATATACAGGATAATGCTATGTACCTCAAATTTTAAACCATTCCCTAATGTGTTAAGTATCTAAAAGGAAAATAAATAGTCTGATCTTTTTTTTTATTTTTGATTTCTGAAGTGCATTTTCTAACTTGCAATTTCATCACTTGTCCATATAATTTTCTCTTTAATATTTGAAATGCATGAAAATAGTAAATATGACTTGAAAAGACACATTTTCCTTTTTGAAAACCTCAATCTTACACTTACTAAGAGAGACAAATCAAAATAAAAGAATATTCTATAAACAAATAATTTGTATGTAATCATTGTCATATAGTCAAGGAGATTTCCACTCAAGGTTAAAAAAATATATTCTACAATAAATTATGGCACTTTCAGGGAAATCAGTCAAAATCTTCCATCTTCAAACAAGTATTACACTTGGAATTAATTGTAAAATGCAAGATAATAACAAATCAGAAGGAATCATGACAGAATACTTATGATGCCTATGGAAGAGAAGGCTAATATATCAGATTAAAATTCTAATAAAAACTTTACAGAGGAAAAATGGTTCAGATTGAAAAAAACATAAAACTAAAAAAATGAAAAAGAGTAAACGAGGCTCATATGATATTTACTGCAATCTAGATGAGGGCACAATAATTCTCTGACATTACAATAACAAAAACTAGGGATCTCGGGAGCTATAATCACAACTATCAAGTAGCTTTATTGTATAAGAACTATGTCAAAACAATGAAATTACAAGAATCACGAAAGACAATGGGCAACAGACAAAATAATGTAACCACAAAGAGTGCAATCACTGTGAATTCTAGCCTTCCATATAATTAAAAGAATTAAATTTGTGTCAAAGATAAGAAATCATTTTTCTTTTATTCAATTCAAAACAGTAAATCCAGCACTGGTACAGTGGCCACATTCTACATTGCCCATAGCATTCTAGGTTGGGTTTAACTTTTTGGAAGATAATTTTACCACTGAGATTGAGCAATAAGATATGTAGCCTCGTGCACTGAATAATGACTTTATTTTGGTCAAGAATGTTTTCTATAAGAGTGGTCCCTTGAGATTATAATGTAATTGAAAAATTCCTACTGCTTAGTGATGTCATAGCCAACACAAAGCCACAGCACAACTTAGCACCCACAAATTTTTGTTCATTCTGATGTTATTGATAACCGGTATTCACTGCCAGTCTATAAAAGTATAGCACTACATGTTTTCTAATGGTAACAAATGACCTTGTCATTGGTTTATGTACTTATTATGCTCTATTTTCTTTTGTTATATTAGAATATACTCTTTGTACTTAATAAAAAACAAAAGTTAAATATAAGAAGTCCTCATGCAGTCCTTCAGGAGGTATTCCCGCAAAATGCATTGTCATCACAGTCCCCTGTGGGTTATTGTCCCTAAGGATCTTTCACTGGGACAGGACAGAGAGGTGGAAGACCATGGTATTGATGATGTGGACCTTGCATAGGCATAGATTGTTGGGCGTTTGCATCTTAGTTTTACCAAGTAAGTTTTAAAAGTATTTTAAAAACATAAAAAAGCAAAAGTTTGGGAAACTAGGCTATAAATACATAAAATATATTTGTTTTGTCCAGATGTACAATGCGATTATGTTTTAAGCTAAGTGTTATTAGTAAGAAATCAAAATGTTCAAAAAAAACTAAAACTTGATAAGAGGAAAATGTTAAATAATTTAAGGTTAATTTATTCTTTGACAAAAAGATTTCTATAAGTTTAGTGTAGCCTATGTGTGTCGTGTACATGAAGTCTGTAGCGTGTGCAGGAATCACTTAGGCTTTCATGTGCACACTCAGTGATTCACCAAGGCAACTCCAGTTCAGTAACCGCCACGCATGGTAAGTACACTCTACAGGAACACCCTTCTTAAGTGTTTTATGCCATATTCTTACTTTACCTTTTCTACATTTAGACATGTTTAGAAAAACAATTACTACTGTGTTACAATTACCTACTCTGTTCAGTACAGTTCCATGCTGTACAGATTTGTAACCTAGGAACAATAACCCATACCAAATAGCCTAGATATGCAGTAGGCTAAATCATCTAGTTGGTGTTAAGCACACTTTACGATTTTTGTACAATAAAATTGCTGAATGAAAACATATTCTCATCATTGCAACATATGACTCCAAGTCCTCTTGGTTGCCTCTTGCTTGCCTCTAACACATCCAGAAATCCCTCTCTAAGACATGACTCTACATGTGAAAATACATGCTTATACCTTCTGTATTTAATAATAACAAAACATTAAAAATGATCTAAATGATCAACAATATTCAGCATTTTAAAATAAATGTTGGAATGTTATTATCACAAATCATATAATGAGTTCTCCTAGATTAACACATGGAAAAGATTTGGCAAGTAGGAAAAGAATTGAGCACAAGTTATAAAAACAGTATAATTGCAGCTATATTTATAACATGTATAGAAATAAATCCTATTTTTGATTCTGTTATGGCTCCCTTGCATTTTTTAAAATTCTTATTACTACATGTAGATTAATATAACTCTTGAGTTTATATTTAACAAATTCTTAAAGAAAATTTAAAAATGAAGAAAATATTTAATAGGCAAATATTTTACACACACCCAACCTATAATTATACACAAACACATGTGCACACACTAAAGAAAAGAAGTATCTTCCTTTCAAGACTCTTTCTTTCTTCTCTTCATCACTTTCTCTATTTTCCAACTACACTCAGTGTTCCTTTCTTTGTCCTTCTTTGCCTCCTCTTTTATACTCCATTTCATTGATTTCTTTCTCTTTTTCTCTACCATGACCACTGTATTTAAAAAAATCAATCATTGGTTGAGAGTAACAGACATACAAGAGAAGATGGAAAATAAAAGAGTAGACTATTTAATGGAACCCGAGGAGCTGTGATAGTGAGGGCATGTGGCAGATGGGTCATCAAAGTTCTGCTAGGGCACTCTTGCCAATGACCCGAGAAAGTGATGCCACATCACAATGTTTTCAAGTTTAAGCCTTCTCCATAAAATATAACTACAGAAAAATATTTATATATAAAACCATAGGCTACAGTGTAATGCAGAACATCACACACATGTGTGCCTGGTGTCTCATTTCTTACTCCCAGTCCTTCCAAACTCACAGAAATTCTAAGTGTACTCCAGAACTTACTGTTGATGGGAGGAGGCCCAATTACCTGTAGGTCCCTAGGGTCATGCTAACAGGTTTTTAGTATGGTATAGAGTCAATGGCTTTGCATGAACTCTACTCTTTACATCTTAATCATTCATATTGATTCACTCAGCCAATATAGCTTGGTACCTGTCAATTTCCTGGCATGTGCTAAGCACGGATGGCATAAAGACCTGCCCCTTGCTACAAGGAGCTCACAGTACAGCTTTGAAACCTACCAAGGCAATTTCTCTCTCTCTCTCTCTCTCCCTTTTGGTTGGTGGAAAGGATATATTATTGAGTTTCTTCATATAATATGTAAATTGGGCCCCAATATTTTTGTACTGAGCATAATAAATGTTTGTTTGATTGGTTATTGTGAAATCCAGCATGGTTTGTTATTTGTTCTACTCCTGTCATTTAGAGATTTAGGATGCCTGAGCTATACTATGTCCTTGTTCAACCTGGATGTCTCTGTCCAGTCAACTGAAGGGAAAGGATTTAGAATGCCTGAGCTATACTATGGCTTTGCTCACCCTGGATGTCACTGTCCAGTCAGCGATGGGAAAGGATAATGAATTATACCTCATGAATAATTTAATGGTCTGTCAAAGTATGTGACAAAATCGTCTGGTTATGAGCTCATAAAATAGAGAAAACGGTTTGCTTAGAGACAGTTGTGTCTTTTATATCTTATACTAAAATAAACTCTTCAATGAGGTATTATCAAAAACATTGGTAAAGATTTTCACTTTTTCCTATATCTACAGATCATATTTTAATAGAAAATAGATCTGTAAAAATACAAAATTTATTTTCTCATAGGAGGTCTTTAACTGTGAAAATAAGTGTTCTATTGAATGCAGCTCATAATGACAACAGATAAATGAAGGAAACAGTTCTCCTGAAATAAACAAAGAATAATGCCAATTTCTCCTCTTAAAAAAATTGCAATCATGTTTTTCACTAAAAACAAAAGATGATATCATTGGAGTTTTGTTGACAATTTCATTCTATATATAGCAAACCTTTTCTATCCAAATGATAACAACTAAAACAACTCCATGTATATAACTTAGATACGTACATCTCAATTTCAAAATTTATGGAAATATTATTTAGACATACTAAATATATTCCTTATGTGTATCTAACAGATACACACATACATAATCATAACACATACAACTAATACATAAATTAGTTCTCATTTATTTATATATTACATACACATCATTAATATATTTTATTAATATATAATTATATTTTCCATATTAAATACATTATATAAACATATTTATATATTAACATACACTTATGTATTTGTACATATGTGTTTTCATAGATTGGAACTCATTACAAAAGTACAAAATGGTTCTCAATGATTTCTTTGTCCATGTTTGATAAAATAAAATATAGATTTCCTAGAATTCTAGTAATAGTACTTCTTAAAATGGCCAGAGTAAGGGATCCAAGATATTTTATTCTATAGCAGGAGAAACATAAAATAGGGAATTCTTACAAGAAATTGTTAGAACTTAATTGAAAAGGTAATAAAACTGAGTATAGCTACATGAAGCTATACATTTTATAAATAAACTAGATATACCTTTACTGCTTGGAATTTTACTAAGGCATTGTTAGTTCACAGCTCTCTGCTCTTGAGATTCTTATATGAATTATGTATGACAACCAAAACAAGATGAGGTGAAGTGTGACAATCTCTGGGAAGGATTAACAGCCCTGAATAGTCTGAAGATAAAGTTGCATCTGATCCTCCTGTCTCCATCAATATTTATCATAATTGTTAGGGTTCTGAAATTTCATGATCTCTAATAATAAATGTGCTTCACTTAAAAATATACCACGTCTATGGAAAAAAAATGTCCTGAAATCTTGTGAAGGCTGATTTCTAAGGCATTGTAAATGAAATACAAGGGGTTCATGGCGTTCACTGGTAAGAGTCAAAGCTGTGCATTGGCTCCCTGCAGCCAGGGCAGGTCCTTACGCCCTTAGTACCTGGCACATGCCAGGAACTTGATAGACACCAAGCACTATTAGCTGAATGGGTAAATATGAAAGACAAAAATGTAAAAGAAAAGAGCATGTAAGATGGGTTCTCACCATACTGTGGTCCTGTTAGCCTGACCTGCAGGTAACTGAGCCTCATCCTCTCAACAGTGAATTCTGCAGTGCACTTGAACCAGTTTGCGTGAGTTTAGAAAGGCTGGAGTATCGAATGAGACCCCAAGCATGTGTTGTGTATCGTTCTATATTGCACCATGTTCTATATTTTATGAAGAATTTTTAAACTTGAAAACCCTGTAATGTGGCATCACTTTCTCAGGTCCTTGGCCACAGTGCCCTTGCATCATCCTGCTGCTTCCTCACTACCACACCTCAGATTCTATGAAATGTTTTCCTCTTTCTTTTTCCACGAATATAGCAGCATCTGTATTTGGATCCTTTGTTTTAATACAAAGTCACACAGGAGGAAAAGATAAATTGAAAGAAATGTTTTACTTAACATCACAAACATACTTTACACACACAGAGGATGCCAAAATAATGTATGTACATTTTAAGAAAAGAAAAACCTATAGAACTTATCATACTCAATATAAAAGATAACATTTATTATCTGTGTATATTATATCCTGTATCTCTTAGAATTTCATAAGTCAATGCCTTGAGCATTAAAATTATAATTCAGGCTTTTTCCCCTCTTAAAATGTGCATATATTTTTGAATTCTTTGTGTTATATATAACATATCCCCAACACTAAGTAGTAGACAATAATTATATCGATCAAAAAGGGATTGTTAGATACGTTAACTCTTTCATCAAGAAGTTAAAAGGAGAATAATTTAGTAAGAAAATGGTTTCTTAGTATTTGTGATTTAATAGTCAATCAGTATTGAATATAAATTATCACTGAAAATATTTTAAAAATTTTCTTTTATTGGTGCTTCCAGTGCTCTGAAAATTATAAAAAGGCTCAACCTAGAACTGAAATGTTTGCCAATGCTCGATATATTTAACACTAATTGCTAATCAATAAAAATTCATTTACCCAGATCATGTAGCCTACAAAATGTAATCAAAGTGTTATTTTTGTACTTTTGGAATTGACATCTACAGGTAAAATTAGAGAGTAAACAGATCAAATTTATTAAAATTTATATATTTATCTCATTGCATACATGAATTTTTTTGTTAAGCAAGTATTAAATGAATGAGCTACGTTTCTTTGCAATTCAGTATCTAAATTATTCATAAGATTGACTTTTAATGAACAGTATAAACTGCCATTTATAATGATATCTTTTGATTTATTCCTTTGTTTGAAGTAAAGCTTAGCTTATAAAAGTTTTTTTTTTAATAACTATGCCCACATTATGTTAATAAAGATGTTGCGTAATCACATCTCACTCATGTGGGGAGCATCATGCTGCTCCAAGGTGGGTATTTTTGTTAGTTATAAAAATGTTCCCTCTTTCATTCATTCATACTTTGACATTTTGAGGGAAAAAAAAGAACTATGTATTTATATTTAAATATCTGAAACTTTATAAGGAAATGTAGTATCTTGTGATGAAATGTTTTCTAAAAATAAGTATTAACAATTGACTGATTTTCTTGGCAAAGTAACATCACAGTCTGCTGGATTATTTGTTAGATGAGGGGATCCACAAACCTGTTTGGACACCATTGTATTCCACAGTTATCCTTCAGAGTCTTGTAGTTATTTGTAGAAGATTTTTTTCTGTTTATTCTTAACTGTTCTCTCACTATATTCTTTTTTTTTCAACTTTAATTTCCCTTTCTGTGTATTTCATTAAATTCTTTAGCAACTTGGATTAGCCGCCCTGTGCCTCCAATTTGGGGTCATTGCTTCGTTTACTTCAAGCTTTTCTAATTAAAGTTGGAAGCAGCAGCTACCCCTTTCACTTGCTTCAAAATATTTTTAAATATTATAAAACAAATATGAGCACATGTTACAGTAAATTCACATAGCAGAGAAGGGAATAAAATTTAAATTATTTTAGTTAATCATCTATCTTCATCAGAATCCCAATTATTAACATAGCCACTATTTTTACCCTTAGTTCTTCCATTATAGCTTATTTCAGAAATGCTAAAATTGATTTTCATATCTCTTTTTCTTTACTATCACCTTTTGGCACTACCGTGAAATAATGAACTTGTTAGCCTATTTCCTATGCTTCCATCTTTTTTGTGAAGTCTTATGTTTAATTCCAAAGAACTCCCCTTTTTCCCCGGGATTTCTACTTTCCTTGCACATGCTACTTGTTTTAGTAGCTATTCCTTGAGGAGTGTGTGTGCGTCCATGTTTATCTGTGTTTGTGTGTGGATATTTGAAAAAATATGAAAATTTGGAAAATATGTGTCTGAACATATATTGAATATACTAACCTAAGTTTTTCCTATTTGCTTTTTTGTTATCTATTCAGATTGATTCTCTTGGTATCTCCTTTCTTCTGTGTATTTTCTTTAAGGAAAAACACCAGGTAATTTTTGATGTTCCAATATACAGTAACATCTTCATAGTTAATCACCTCCCTAACATTGACCACCTTCCCAAGTTAACCTAATTTTCACAGACCAGGTTCTACTGTACTTATGAATTAAATACATGTTTAAATAAATCCCTGCAAGATATTTTATATAAATTTGGGGGATACCAGTGATGTTGTGTTAAATGTAGATATTGTGTAATGTTGAAGTTTGGGCTTTCAGGGTGTTTATCTCCTGAATATTGTACATTGTACCCAATACCTTTCCAGGGTAAATGATACTCCATTCAATAAATAGTGTTGGGAAAATTAAATAGCCATGCAAAAGAGTGAAAGTAGATCCCTATTTCTCACCATATGCAAAAATTAACTCAAGGTGATTTAAAGACTTAAATGTAAGACTTGAAACCATTAAAAGCCTAGAAAAACTAGGAAAAAGTTTTTAGGAAAAACTTTTTTTTTTTTCCTTTTTTAGGAAAAAGCCTAGAAAAACTAGAGAGAAACTTTTTAGGATGTAGGCCTAAGGAAAAAAAATTATGGCTTAGACTCCAATAACAGAAATAACCCAATAAGAAATTATTGAACTAAAAAGTTTCATCACAACAAATAATCTAATCAACAGAGTAAGCAGACACGCTACAGAATGGGAGAAAAATTTTGTCAACTATGCATCTGACAAAGAACTAGCATCCAGATTCTGTTTTAGTTTTATTCTACACTTACGTTGAGCTATTTCTTAAATAGATTAGCTCAACTGGCATATTGTTTTATTGTATCTATGAGATACTTGTCGTATTCTAAAAAGGAATATGTCTAGTTTTCTCTCAATTTTCATATTAAATATACTATTTAATAACTTAAATTTTATTTTTGTTTTATTCTCCTTAATGCATGCATCAATAAAACAAAACAAAAATCAGATTAATATTCTTTTCAGTCTTTCACTTGTTTTTCCTAAAGTTAAATTTATTGTAGTAACAAAAATCGACCTAAATGTCAAAATGTCTAGAAATAAACTTTTGAGGTGCAACATATATTATTCACATGTATCAAGTCAAAATCCATACCGAACTTAGGTGATGTTTTGAGAGTAGTTCTTAAGTGTAGGTATAATATTGGGGCCTAAACGAATGGAAAGCTGCATAGTCTCCTGAAAATACATACTTTAAATTTTAATAGTTTTTATATTAAAATCCTATGCAAGTTTTTTAAAAAATATTTTTCTTCTCCAAGAAACAATACAACTCTAATAACTAGCTTGATTAATTTATGCTTGTGTTGTTACCCATCACCATGCACATATTATATAGAAAAATTTTATAGCTGTCAAATATGCCTATATCTGAACTAGAATTAGATGCTCCAATTTAAGACAAAACGATGGAAAAATGATGTAAAGCAATATACTGATTTCATGCGCTATTTTCTAGTCTACATTACTAAGTCTTCAGGAAGCAAGCTGTACATCACTATGTCAACACTAAAAATGAATAGTAAGATAGACTGATTTTTTCTAACCGAAAATGTATTTGATATTCATTAGTTTTTAAGTGTTCTCTGTAATTAATATTTTTAAACTCTAATAATTTTATTTTTTTCATTAAATGGACTTTCCTGTCTACCACTAATGACCATCAAAATAAAAGAGTGAAATCAAAATGTTCCTAATATTAAAGACAAAATAAATACTTGAAATGATGGGTGCTCCAATTATCCTTATAAAATAAGGATAATTGATAATTTTATAAGGATAATTGATGTATACGCATTGTATGCCTGTATCAAAATGTCACATGTACCTTCTAAATATATGCAACTATTATGGACCCATAATACTTAAAATTTTTTTTTAATTACCATTATATATTTTGCTGAAAGAAGGGCACACCTATAACTTTGACTTAAAATGTACAAAAGCAAAATATAACCAAAATATGTATAACCTTGTAAAATTCTGAAATTAAAAAAAAATCATAAGTATAAATAGAAAACCATAGAAATTCTGAAGATTTCTATTTGTTACTATTTATTACATTCTGCCAAAATAATACAAACCAATAGAGGGAATGTGAAAAGTACTCTAGTTCTTGGATTAACTGGTAAGTCTTTGCTTGTGTTGGTAGTAAGCTCATTTATTCTTTGTTCTTAATATATTCAGTATTGATTCCATGCAAAAATGTCATGCATTTTTGTTATATTTAACTACAAATTCTGTGACTTAATTATTAATAATGTATACATATTATTGATTTTTTTTTTACAACTTTGTGAACTTTATTTCAGGAAGGAGAAAAACCCAGGAGTTGTATGAATGAAACTCAGGTAGACAGGCACCATTCAAGAGAGATGTAGTTGGGCAGGTCAGGTGACAATCGGTTTAAGGCTGAATTATGCATCCCTAGATGTACATGTCCTGATCTCTGGAAAATATCAAATATCTGAGTATGGCTGATGTAATCCCGACCGTCCATATAAATGTAAGATTGAATATATTTTTAATGGTAGATGTTCTAAAAATTTAGGATCCAGCTAAAATTGTATATTCTTTTAATGTTATTTGTGAGTGTTGTGTGTTTCTTCTACCTTGGAACCTAGCATTAGATATTTTGAGCACAGTAACTTATGTTAAATGTTTTCTAAGAAGGGTAGTCTTTTGATAAATAGCCCAAGTAATTGCTTTCCATAATAATATAGGTAAATATGTGTTCACCAATCTTTTTTCCCTGTCAGAGAAGTAAAATGGATACAATAGATAATTGCAATTCAATTCAGATGATGAAGTTTCTATAGATTTATTTATTATCTGTTTTAGAGCCTCTAGTTCAAGCAATTGAACAACCATATAATTACACTTCACTCTTGTGACAGGCCTTCATTTTTCTAAATCAGAATTTTTCCATAGACCCCTCCCACATTGATAAATACACATATATAATAGGGGTGTGGAATATACATTGGATATTTTGAGCTAGGGAATTTCTAAGTTTTCTATGCAGTATCCAGTTCTATCTATCTGTCTATAGCAGAAATGCTGACAGCTTAAAATTTCAGTGAAATACAATTTCACAAGTTACTTCAGCAAAATACTTTTATTTTGTCATATGTTAATATGTTTGTTTATTCTATGAAAAAAAACCAAAGAGGCTTGGTGCCTGTATCTCAGTGGTTAGGGCACCAGCCACATACGCCGGGGCTGGTGAGTTCAAACCCGACCCTGTTGCAAGAGAATTGCTTAAGCAGAGTTTGAGATTGCTGTAAGCTGTGACGCCACAGAATTCTACTGAGAACAACATATGAGACTCTGTCTCAAAGAGAAGGAAAAAAATGAAAGAAAGAAACCAATGAAATTGGATGTGCTAGTGATGAATGAAGAACATTATGAAGAGGCCCAAATAATATACTGGGTGATGTGTGTTTGTTCATCTTATATGCATTTTGGCCTCAAATTGGCAGCAGAGCAGTGGACAGAGAAAGAAATCAGTTATCCAGTTATAGAACATTCATTGACCTAGGACACAGAGTTAATAGTTTACGGTTCTGCTTCTGCTGCAGTTTGAAATTAGAAGACTATAATCAGGATGATCATAGCTACGAGTAAGATTCCTTTAAAATATAGCACTTGTATTGACTTATATGATTCTAGATGTTCAAAATAAGTCAGATGAGAAACAGCAACTTGCTAATTTTGTATTTAGAATGTAACAGATTTGATAAACTTTGAAATGCCTTCAGATTTCTAAATATTTATAACCATCTGGAAATCAGTCTGAATGGTGAGAAGACACAAGCAAAATAAGACAGAGATGACAAACAGCTGGTGCCGCCCCGCCTCCTCACCTACATAGCTGAAAAACAATAAGAATCCTATGGTGTAAATATGTATTTGTATGTAAAGTGTACAGGTTTTTTAATGCAAAAGATACATGAATTAATCTGCAGTTCTATACTCTATAAAATAAAGATCATCGTTAACTGAGTTTTATGTCGTCAGAGCCCCACTTAACTCTATGTAGGTTTCTCTGACACAGCATAAGCAAGCATTAAATTGGGTAGAATAGATTGCATTCCAACACTTTATAAATTCTTGAGGATAATTATTATTTTTTTAAATTTCAGGTTAATGTAAGGGTATAAAAAACTAGGTTACAGTGTTTGCATTTGTTAGGGAGAGTCCCTCTTGTAGTGGTGTCCAGCATCCAAGAGGTCTGCCATGTACCCTTACATTGTGCCCATTAAGTGAGCACACCAATCTTCCTCCCCTTCTCCCCCTTTCTCTTCCCTTATTCTCTCTCCCTCCAACTTGAATTGAATTGAGTTTTTCTCTTAGGTTGGAGCGTATTAGATCATCTACTGGCTTCATATTAGTATTGAGTACATGGGATACTTGCTTTTCCATTCTGTGATACTTTACTAAGAAGAATGTGTTTCAACTCCATATAGGTTGAGACAAAGGATGTAAAATCTTCATTTTTTTTTTTTTTGGCTGAATAGCATTTCATGGTACGCATATACCATGGTTTAGTAGTCCATTCCTGGGTTGATTAGCATTTAGGTTGTTTCCACATCTTGGCAATTATAAATTGAGCTGCGATAAACGATCTAGTGCAAATGTCCTTATGATAACATGATTTTCTTTTTTTTTTATTCTGGGTGGATGCCTAGTAGTGGAATTGTGAGATCAAATGGAAGGTCTAATAGGAGTTCTTTCAGGATTCCCCATGCTTCTTTCTATTAGTTTGCAATCTCACCAACAGTGTAAAAGTGTTCCCTTCTCACCACACCTGCAACTTTGGGGCTTTGCAATGTGGGCTAATCTTACTAGGGTTAGGTGGTATCTCAGGGTAAACTTCACATTTAATTTGCATTTCTCTGATGATTAGGGCCAATAAGCAATTTTTTCATAAGTCTATTAGCATTCATCTGTCTTCCTCACAGAAGTTATATCTTTTGCCCAGTGATAGATGGGATTGTTTGTTCTTTTTTGGTTGATCAATTTGAGTTCTCAGTAGATTCTAGTTATGAAGTCTTTGTCAGATTAGTAACATGAAAATATCTATTCCCATTTTGAATGTTGTCTATTTGCTTTAATTATTGTGTCCTTACCTGTGCAGAGGCTTTTCAGCTTAATTAAGTCCCATTTATTTATTTTTGTTGTTAAGTGGGAAAAACTCTTGAGGATAATGTTAAAAGTTAAATGGTTAATTTCAGGTAGACATTTTCAATAAGTAATTTATGTATTTTTAAGGAAAAAAATGAATAAAATCTATAAAAAATCCCAAGATCAAAACTTAGACTCACAGCCCTTTAAGGATGTTGTACTTTGTCCAATTAAATGATTTCTTTATATATACTTGTAAAATAAAATTTTGCTATGCTATGCCACAGAACAAAAGATTTTTTGTTCTCATTTATCTTTATAGAATTTAAATGTCTTATTCAAAGAGGAAAATTCTTAACTGATATACCATGATGCTCTGGGTTTCATTCAATTTGAAGACATCACTGCTCTTTTCCACTGAGCCTTATATTTCTTCTCAAATCTGTTCTCAAGGTGATCACAGCCAATTAAATGGAGCATATAATGTAGTTGAAGCTTATTCACCATTGATCTAATCAAATACACTTGGTCCACATAACATGAGATAAACTGATTCATTCTTAAATTAGCCAATCACTGTCACTGAACCAAAGCAACCTATAAACTACTTCAAGTGAAGGAGAAGCATTCTGTTCATGTTATTTATTTCATGGTAGTAAGATTTTAGTAATCAGTGTGAGGTTGAAAATAATTACGAGGGGCCGCCAAAACTTTTGACAAACATTTTAAACTTTATAATAAAATTAATATTTCTTTTCTATCTATAAATATTTCATTCTCTGTAATATAATTGGGGTTTGCATCATCGTTATTCATTTTACTTATTGATAAGCATATACAAGCACATGTACACCTAGAGACTCACACATATGTACATAAGGACACATAAACACATCATTGCCATTGTTATTTTGAATAAACCATTATCTGCTAGGGCAACTAAGGAAAGTTTTTATTTTATTTTATTTTGATTTATTTCTCCTTCAATGCTCTTCTTTCCTTTTTTTTTTTTATTAAACCATAGCTCTGTACATTAATGCAATCGTGGGGTACAATAGATGTCCCTGATTTTTATGATTAAAAGCTTTTGATTGTTTCTTAATACCAACTTTTATCTGGTAACATGAATTTCAGACAGAAAAAGCAGAGATAATTGGTAACGAGAAAAAAGTTGATTGCAAAATATTTTAACATTGCAGTTAATGTTTCTCACAGGTCATGAGGTGAAAATATTTTAATTCTTATTTTTTTAAAAAAGTTAAAAGCTTTAAATTTTTTGTTTTGTCACTGGAGGCAGTTGGTAGACCAAAACTGACCAAATACCCTGCAACCGTATCTTATCTATTAAGATAGTGTGAATTCGGGTTTAGCCAAAGAATTTAGTAATCATTTCCTTCCCTCTGGAAAACAAAGGTATCAAATACAAAAAGAATAATCTACTATTTTAGTGTTCTATTTACAGCCTAAATTCTAAAAAAAGAGATAAGCTGACTTACTATATTATCTTTAAAAATTAAAGAGAATATTATTTAAATCCCAAAAGTACATATGGTTTCCAAATGGATAAGACTGAGCTATGAGGGTACAGATCTCGTTGACATATTGTTAAGCTCTCAAAAATAGGAGAAAAATACAGTGAATTGATGCTTCTATCTGAAAGAGGATGTGCAGAAGTTGGGATGTGACAGTGAACCCAACTTGACTTATCCTTAGGTTTCTGAAGGGTTTCTGTTGTGAAGCCTTGGAAAGAAAAAAAAAAAAAATAGACTTACCTCAAAATTTGTTTCCTTTTTTCTAAATATAAAACTCATATCTAAATGCCAGGCCAAGAAAAAATTTTAGAGACTTTGAGGGGATATTAGGAACAGACTTATCGTTGTGGCTTTTGTGCTCCCCATGCGTGATGAATAAATGACTAATGTAATTTTGATTCCACATATGAGGCTGTGCTTTTATTTGTTAAGTGTAACTCTTCTTTTAATGTCATCAACTGTCCTATTACGTATAAAGACGGTATGGTTAAATTAGTCCATAGTGTAGGCCTAGGTGTCATGGAGAAAGGCAGTCTTGGCTACTCCAACACCAAGAGATTTGTCCTATCCAGTAGCTTTTTAACTTGCTTGAGTTCTTGAGAAAACTCTGGAAATATATAACACATTTCAGTCATACTTACTTTGAAATAGAAATTCATGGAAAGTTGAATAAAAGTACACATGGATCCCATCAATTCCTCATCCTTCCCCCCCAGTGATACCATCTTGGGTAACTATAGTACACCATGAAATTGACATTTGTAAAATCTGGAAATGTATTCCTATTTCCACATTATGTCTGCACTCCTTGATTTGCGAGTGCACATGTGTGTGTATCTCTATGCAACTTTCCCATGTGTGTAGAGATGTGAAACTACAACAAACTGCCAAACTGTCCTCTGAGGAGTCTCCCGGGACGAATCCAAACACAACCCTGTGCGCAGGGCAACCTCTTACATGGTTGGCATCTCCATCATTGCTGTATTTCAAAGCTGGTGTATATTCCCATGGGATCTGTCCAAATATGTGCATGTCTCGACATTTCATTCCTTTTACTTCTGAGTACTATTCCACGGCATAACTCATAGTTTGCTTAACTGCTCATCCATTAAGAAAGATTTGGTTTGTTTTCACTTAGGGGTTATTATGAATAAAGTTGTTATGAACAGTTGTGTAAGATCTGTGCCTGAACAAAACTTTGTGTCTCTCACAGATACATAGTCCTAAGATTAGAGCTTTGTATATTTATAATTTAAATGAAATGGCCAGACTATTTTTAAGAGAGACTATTATTTTACGTTTGTTCCTACTATTTATGACTGATGCAGTTTCTCTCCACCCTCATCAGCATTCATTTATGTTAATCATTCTAATTGGTATTCACTGATATTGTTTCATGAAATTAATTTAGGTAGCCTCAACAGCTGATGATATGGAACATGTTTTCAAGTGCTTATGGGCCAACGGTATATTGTCTTCAGTAAAATGTCTATTTCTTTTAACCACTTTCTAATTGGATTGTTTTTCTTTGTCCGTTTATTGTAGGTTTGAGAGTCTGTTATATATTCTACGTACAACAGCTTTGTCTGATGTGTGTGGTTTGTGACTATTTTCTCACAATCTTCAATTTGTCATTTCAGCTTTCTAACAAGTTCTGTTCAAGAACAATAGTTTCAGTTTTAAAGAAGATTATTGTTTTTTTCTGTTACGGATTATGCCTTTGAGGTTAATATGAGAACTGTTCTCCTGACTATTGAGTATATTCTAAAGATTATTTCCAACCTTGCTTATTTCTGTAAGTGTGTGGTTTTTATACACAGTTGAGTGTTTGATTCATTGTGAGTTAATTCATATACACTATAAACTTTATATCAGGTAGTTTCCAGTATGAGTAACTTTATTTTCATGCCTTTTTGACTTGTCTGCAATGTCCACTGTTATGTCGAATAAAATTAGGGAGAGCAGATACCCTCGCCATTTCCAGATCTCAGGATGAAGCATTTGGTCTCACGACATTAACTATTACAGTGTGAGCTGCATGGCTTTTGTAGACATGCTTTGTATAGTGAAGAAGAATATTTGAATTCTAAATTCCTGGAAGTTTTATAAAGAAATTTTTTGTATTTTGTTAATGCTTTTCTGCATTAATTGATAAGATCTTAATGATATTATTTTCTATATTCTGTTGATACACTTTATTACAGTTTGATTTTTGAATGCTAACTGATCTTACATACATATTTTGAAAAAATTCCACTGTGTATACAACTAATAGTGGATACAACTATTTTAGTACATATTAGATTCAATTTTATAATGTTTAGTTAAGGATTTTTACACTTAAGTTACGGCAGATTATCAGTCCACAGCTTTCTTGCTTTGTATTTGTAGTTTCTGATTTTAGTATCAAAGCAATACTGGCCTTAAAATACATTGAACAGTGTTTCTTTCTCTTCGATTTTCTGAAAGAGATTGTATAAAATTGGTGTTAATTTTTCTTTAAATGTTTGGTAATTTTTCTTGTGAAGCTATCTAAGCTTGAAGATTTCTTTTCGGGGAGCAAGTTAATTATTGGTTATGTACAATTCGGGTTGTCTATTTCATCTAGGTTGAGGTTTAAAAACACTCCCTATTTTTAAAATATAATTTCTTAATAATTTCCTTTAGATTCTTTGAGAACCACATCAAATGGTGTGATTATTTTTATTCAGCAAACAAATGTGGATTAGAAAACTCATGGGGAGGAAGATAGTGTATTGTATCGTTCTGGTTGTACCCATTCCATGGTTTTTCTTTTGTTTCTTTTCTTTAGAGCATGTCTTTTGGTATAATTTAGTATCAGTCCTGCTAACAACACATTCTCTTACTTTCTCTGATAAAGTCTTTATTTCCTATTAATTCTGAAAGGATGCTGCCATTTAGTATTGAATTCATAGTTGATTGTTCTTTTATCACTTGGAAAACAAGGTGCTACTTCCTAGAGGCCTCCATGGCTTCAGGGGAGTTATTTGCTGTCTTGAAAAATGGAATTCTTTAAAGTTAATAAGTAATTATCCTTTTATGATTTTGTATTTTACCTTTTAGTTGCTTAATCTAATGTGTCTTCATATGGGTTTCTTTGGGTTTATTTTATGTTGGCTTCTCTCAATTTCTTGATATAATACACGGTGGGGAAATTTTCAGCCATCGTTTCTTTGAGTAAATCTTTCTCAAAGATTCTTTCTCCTCACATTCTTTCTCCACAATTTTGCCACTCTGGTGACATGAATATTAGATCTTTGTGTGATGCCCCACATTTCCCCAAGGTTCTGTCCTTTGTCAGTCTGTCTTCTCTGTATAGATCACGCTTTCCAACTTATCTGAAAGTTCCCTGGTTTTGTCTTCTACCATGAATTTCCGCTTTATTGTTGAGGACATCCAGCGTGGTTTGGTTTGGTTGTTATAGTGTTTTAGTGTTTTTCTGCTGTATAATTCCCATGGTTCTTTGCAATAGATTATATTTGTTGATATTTTCTCTTTCATTAGTAATTGATTGTTAAAACATTTTTAATAGATGTTTTAAATCTTTGCCAGATCATTCTACAGTCTGATTCATCTCTGTATGGGAGTTTGCTAATTGCCTTTTCTCATAATATTGCAAATATCTTTATCCTTGGTATGATAAAACATTTTTTTATTGCAGGCTGGACTTATGGATACTATGTTAGGAAACAACCCTTGATCCTATTTCGATCTTTGATTTCCATATCTGTTGCCTTTCTTAGACTTAGCATGTAGGTTCTGATCTTTGGTGGGTTAGGGTTTCAGTTTAACTTTTAGACCCTTTGCAATCATCACCCATCTGCTTCTTTTCGGTGCTGCGGCATCTCCAGTTAGAGCCCTGCCTGTGCTGCCTACCAGTTTATTTAGCATTTTCCTGAGCTACCTCCTGCAGGTGGAAGGAGCGTAACAGGAGAAGCTACAGTCTTTCTTCACTCCCTTTCACTGATGGAGGACTGGCAGGTATTTGCCTGGATCACATTTGCCCTCAGCAGGAAGTCCTGGGAGTTGGGCTCTGCTGCCACTGTGAGCCTTCTGGTCCCACCACCACTTCACAAGTGTGATGTGGGTTAGAGAAAAACACTTTGCATATATTAGGCTCTGCCTTTCTTGGTCGTTTGGCCAGAGAGATGGGCTCTTCTTATTTTGTTGTTAATGATTTCAGGTTGTAGGCGTCTCTCCTGCCTAATCCAGGCTTAATAGTAAATGGGAAGAAAACCCAAACAGTTCACTGCAATGCCATCTTTTAAATCCTGAGATCTCCAGCAAGGTACACTTTGTTTTTTCAATTTACATAATCTTTTTATGGCTGCCTATTGGATTATTTCTTGAGTATCTACTTCAAACTAAAGTGAAGGAACAGGGGAAAGTGCCCAGCTCATCTAGGAAATGGACAGAGCATCGGCGTATTCAGGCCAATAGACCTGCTAGGTAAATGTGTCATACATCTGTTCCGAGGCATGTAAGACACCTTCAACGGTGATACTGAGTGCAATAAGCAGTGGACAGAAGGATTAATTCCACAAATAACTACCAACCTAAGGAACAATGCATTTTCCAGGTATGTGCAATGTTGAAGGGAACAGATGACTTATATGTCTCTATCCTCTAAACCAGTCACACTTAACATTCCTAAACCCAAATATTAGTTGATGAATCTACTAACTTTATTAAATTTGATGTACACTTTAGGGATTCAGGGAAACCTGAGTTTTAGATTTTATCTATTTGGTGCATAGTTATTTTCCCCCCTCAACAGTAAATTAAAGTGATTTTAATTCTTTTTTTCCACTTTTAGTCAAATATCATTGCATTAAATGACATAGAACATTTAGACTTTTCTATAAAAACACACCAAAAACTTAGTAGCCAATGAGTTAATAGAAATTCTGTTACTTTTAAGGAATAAAGTGAAATCATAATGATCACCCAGAGATTGTGAGAAATATGAAAGTGGAAGAGAAAAAAAACATGTCCAGGAGGCTCTTTCATCTGACCAATGCACTTAGCTCTTTAGATTAAAGTGAATATCATTTTTTAAATGTTCTTAGTTGAATTAGTTAACTTGGGTTGTATGATCCTAATAGTTGGTTTATTTGAAGTCAGAATGAATACATATAACTACTGATTATCAGTCGTACAAAGTAATTATTGGGGAAAAATCCTTCCTGTTTCTTATTTCTTATAAAATTTATTTTCTATAAATTAGCAAATTGCAGAATTTATATCAATGCTATAGCATTGAGTAGTTTTCTTTAAGAGGATGTTTTAAATATGTTTTCCTTACTTTTTCATGTTAATATTTAATAAAAAGTAGGGCATTGTAATGCTATAAAAGGTCTAGTGTCAGGATATTAATAAGGTTTTAAAATTAAATTTTGACTAGAACGCTTAGGCTCTAATTTTCTCTTAAAGATTCCTACGATATTAAACCATTTTTATATGTTGATGGGACAAAAGGGTTAACGTGTTTGTTTTCATGTTCTCTAAAATGAGATCTTAAAATTTATGGCAGATGAAGGATCAGAGGACTGTTATTCAAATATGACATTTAAATCACATCTCCGTTTAGAGCTTGGAATGGTTTTCAGATCTTGACAAGATTGGTTATTTACAATCGGAGCTCTATCTTGGGATTCATATGTTTGGATTCATTCTATATCTCCTTGAAATGTTGCATTTAGCTTTAGGTTTCCTCCCAATTCACTCTGAGAACTGAATTACTTAGCTTGATGTGGTATAGTGGAATGAAAATGGCATTTGAATTCAAGAGACCTCATTTGAATTCTAACTTCACTACATAGCAACTGTGTCTGCTTGTCAAATCTTTTCACTTCTGTGATTCCTACTTTTTTACTGACAAATGACTATTAGAATCACGCCCACTTTGGGAACCTCACAGTCGTGTTATGAGGATGAAAATCAGATGATTCAGTATAAACACACAATAGAAATTATTGTATCATGGGTATTATTTCTAATATTTTTCTTTACAATGAACTCAAGATAAAACTAAGCTGAAAGAGACATCATGCTATCATGAGGTTTGTGGGTTACCTTCCTGAGAGGGTCACTATATTAGAAGACAGCCCCAACCTCCATAACACGGGTCACCAGCCCCATTTCCAATTCCTGCGTTTGGTATGTGCCAGTTCTTAAACCCTTCCAGAGACAAGAGGTCTAGTTCAGCTGCTTCCTCAACGGTATCTCTCTGCAGGCCAGGGCATCTCTTGACATCAGCTATGCTCCTGAGGGTTGCATCATGAATCTCCCTCAATTTCTGCTCAAACTTTTCTTCACCTTTTAGAATGGTGTCAGACCAAAGTCTCCTTAATCTATCTCCAGTAAACCTTAAGAGAAAAAGTCAAGGTAGGAAAGAAGGGTGGAATTTGTCAGGCTTTGGATTCCTTTGGGAGGACTCAACCTGTCATTCAATTTGTTGTAGGAAAATATTAGTAGAATGGCAGATTGAAAACCAGAGTCAAGGATCAAACTTACCACCTGGGGAGCTATAAAATGAACATATTTTCCTTGGCAAATCTGAATACTTTATGGGAATATAGCTCCCCTGACAAAATGCAGAAAAATATTTTATTTGTACATGAATTTAGGGCAAGGCAGCCACTTCTAAATGAAAGCATTCTTTATTCAGCCATCAGCAATTCAATGGCTGAAGTAGATTGCACTTTATTTCCAAGGGCCAAAGCTGTTAAGCAGTTTGAGGCTGATTTAAGGTACTCCAGCAAATGATGACAATCTGTTGAAGGAATATCATGTTCCTCAACTCAGGGAAAATGGCTTCACTCAAGTCTTCAAATTCTTCATCCACAAGGTCTGTATCCTCCTCAAATTTCAGTTCTGGTTTGGCCTGGAAAGTCTGCCATTGCCAGGGACCTTAATAATCTTCCTTCCTTGTTTAATATAGTTCCTGACCCAGATTATTTTTTAACTGACTTCTATGTCTTATTTCTCGTTGAAATCCACTTTCCTGAATGTGTCTTTATGACCTCCTAGACCTAAACATATCTGCCATCTCTAGGCTCATGAAAATCTTGGAGTTTCAGGTGAAAGTAAACAGCATAGTGTAAGGAGTAGAGCATGACTCGGATGGCAGAGCATTCATTTTAGTCTCAGTTTCTCGTCTGGCTTATGATCATAAGCAAATATATCTGCAGTGATTCACCCTGTTCTCTCCCTTTTACAACAGAGGATTAGGCAGGGTGGATCAGAAAATTCTTAACCATAATTAGGGAACAGTACAGAGAAGATAATTAACTCACTGGCAGTAATCTCTGATTACCTGTGTCCAATCCAGCCTCAACCAAACACTTGCTGTATGGCCATTACCAAATTATCTACTATCTCAGCCCATCTCCTCTACTGTAACAGAGTACCATAAACTGGAACTGCTTATAAACAAAAGGCATTTATTTCTCATAGTTTTGTAGGCTGAGAAGTCCAAGGTCACCATGCCAGCAGATTTAGCCTCGTGATGATGTGCCCCTCTTCCTGGTTCATGGACCACATATTGTATCCTAAACTCCTGGGAGGAACAAGAAAGCTCTCCAGAGTCTTTTATGTAAAAGGGCTGCACCTTCCTGATGTAATGAATTCCCATAGGTCTCACCTCTGTATACTGTCATATTGGGAATCAGATTTCAACATAGAATTCGCAGGACACACAAGAATTTAGCCCATAGCATTACTCTCTCTACATGCTCACAGGAATTAGGTGATATCTCATTTTAGTTTGATTGCATTTCTTTGCTGATTGGAGATGTTGAGTATTTTTTCATGTGTTTGCTGGATTGAGTTTAAGTCTTTTATTCTTCATATGATGAGATATGTGGATCCTGTTTCAGTCTTGCGGCCATAGTGTTTTCCCAGCACTGCTTATTGAACACGGATTCTTTTCCCCAGCATTCTTCTTATCTTCTTCATCAAAACTCAGATGTGAATCTAAGGATAGTTTCATCTCTGGGTTCTCTCTCCTGACCTATAACTCTGTGTCTCTCTTTGTGTCCTTGTAACATTCCAATTTGTGTTACTTTCACCTTGTAGTATAGCTGGAAACCAGGTAAAGTGATTCTTTCTATTACATAAGGTTACATCGACTATTTGGAGTCTTTTCTGATTCAATACATGGGATATAACTAATCTAAATCTGTGGGGGAAAAAGGCATTGGTAGTTTAATGGGGATTGCATTGACTCTCCAAATCACTTTGGGTAGTGTAGCCTTTTAGTAGTGTTGATTCTGCCGATCGGTGAACATGATATGATTTTCTGTTTACATCCTCTGTGATATCTGTCCTCAGTGTTTCATAAATCTCCCTGTAGAAGTCTTCCACTACCTTCATTAAATATATTAATAGGTATTTTATTTTATTTTGTTACTGTGAATGTTTTTGATTTGATTCTAAGCTTGACTGTTGTTGGTGTATATGAACACTATTGATTTGTGTGCATTGATTTTGCAACGTGAGACGTTATCACGTTCATTTATCAAATCCAAGAATCATTTGGTTGAATCTTTGGGGTTTTCTAGTTATAAAATCATATTATCAGCAAAAAAGCAATAGTTTGGCCTCTACTTTCTCCATTCGGGTACCCTCATTTTCCTTCTCTTGCCTGATTGTTATGGCTGGAATTTAAGTGGTGAAAATGGAGAACTTTGTCTCATTTCCATTCTAAGCAGACATGCTTTCAATTTTTCACCATTCAGCATGATGTTGGCTGTGTGTTTGTCTGGGTTTATTGCACGTTTCCTTCATAACTTTTGAGGTATGTTCCATCTGTACCAATTTTGGTAAGTGTTATCATAAAAGTTGGCTGAATTTTGTCAAATGCTTTTTCTGAGTCTTTTGAAAGGAACATATGGTCTTTGCTTTTGCATCTAGTTATGTGGTGAATTACATTTACAGATTTGTATATGTTGAACCATCCTTAAATTTCTGGGATCAAGGCCACTTGGTTACAATACATTAATTTTTGCTGCTTTAATTTCGGTCTGTCAGGAATTCTATTTCTTCCTGATTAAACCTAGGGAGCTTGTGTGTTTCTAAGAATTTGTCCATTTCCTCCACATTTTCAAGTTTATGAGCATAGAGACATACCTAGTATCCTGAGAGGATGTTTTACATTTCAGTGATGTCAGTTGTGATTTCACTTTTTTCATTTTTAATTGAGCTTATTAAGAGTCCCTTCTTTTCTCCTTCTTGTTAATCTAGCAAGAGCTTTTCCATTTTTTTTTTAGCTTTCCTCAGAACAAGCTTTTTGTATCATTTACCTTCTGCACAGTCCTTTTGTTTTCTACTTTATTTCATTCTGCTCTCATTTTAGTAATTTATTTTCTTCTACTGAGTTTGCTCTTACTTTTCTAGTCTCTTGAGTCTGTGCATTTGACTGTTGATTTATCACCTTTCTGTCTTTTGGATGTGGGCATTTAAGATCTAGAGTTTTCTTCACAGAACTACTTTTGCTTCATCCCACAGATTTTGATAAGCTGTGTCCCCATTATCATTTAGTTTGAAGAATCTTTTGATGTCTTTCTTTGTCACCTCATTCACCCAAATATGATCCTTATTCATATTATTTTATTTAAACAAGCTAAAAGAAAAATTCAAGTCACTATATACCTCAATAAGACACAAGTGTTCCAGGTTAATAAATGAAGAAACATTTATTAATAAATGCCAGAAACAGTCAGCATTCATACACAAGCACGCAGGACTTTTTAAAAATGTAGGGTTTATGATTTTTTTTGCTTGAACAGGTGAAGTAATATAAAAGAAAAAAATTGCTAAATTTAATCAATATGTTGACTTAAATCGACAATATCCTAAAAAATAAAACACAAGGTGTTAAATTTAAATAAAAGCCCTTTTTATTTGGATAAAATTTCTTTTACTCTAAAAATAATAAAAATTTTATGATATTTTGAGACTTATCTTTTTCTTGACCCCTCAACTTAACAAAGCAAATTGGTAACCTTAATATTTCATTATGTAACTTGAAAGTCCTTCCTTTCAATATTTAAATTTGCATTCTTTCCCACATCAAAGATTGCTTCGACTTCCATGAACTTAATGACAACTAAAAAAATACATAACTTTTCATCAGTAATGCAGTGGCAATATCACCATTGGAGCTTATAAATCTCAGTTATAATATAGAAAATGGATATTAATATAAATTAAATTACTAAGACTATAAGTAATGGCTAGACAGCATTTATTCATTTATTATTAACAAAGATAACATTTTTTATTGGGTTTCATAAATGGTAGAAGTATTTAATTCAAGATTCACATTTAAAATTATATCACCAACCTAAAAAGATAATAACTTTGCTATGTGTTATTTCTACCTATAAATTAGGAAATAAAAAATTAATTATTAAACCATTGTTGAAGAGTTAATTTCAATTTTACTGGCAAATATTCTTATACTATTTGAATATATATATATTTTTACTTATATAAGTTCAGTTAAATAGGCTTGCTTTTACTCAAAATTATTTCTGTACTTTCAAAATCAATTGATTTCTTAGTGTACGAGAAGAAGCCATTCCACTTTAATCTTATGTAATTTATAAAGTTCATGAAAAAGACTTGCTCAAAATGTATTTAAGTATATTAAAAATTGAGTCCATTATGTATAACTACTGAGCTATGAGTGATGTTCAAACCTGGCCCTGGCCAAACTGCAACAAAAAATAGCCAGGCATTGTGGCAGGCTCCTGTAGTCCCAGCTACTTGGAAGGCTGAGACAAGAGAATCGCCTAAGCCAGGAGTCAGAGGTTGTTGTGAGCTGTGACTCCACAGCACTCTACCATGGGCAATAAAGTGAGACTCTGTCTCCCTCCCCCCCCCAAAAAAAACTAAGAATATATCTTGATATAGTGTAATTTTGTAACTCTAAATGGCATAGAATAGGCAAAGATGTTTATTTTTTTCTAAAATTTTTAATCAGTATCATCTGATATTATCTAGATATGCACATTATTCCCTGAAAATTATTTCAGAAACAAAGTATAACATGAAAAGTAAATGTTAGTTGAGACTTTTAATATAATGAGTAAAACATATGCACAAGAATAATAGAAGGCCATGTTGATGAAATTCCTAATAACCTACCTGATTTCTTTTGCTAATATTTACTTACCTATTTAAGCTATAAAATTAGAATATAAACTGTTACATCTTATTGAGGTATGTAGTGCATTAAATGAGAACGTGTCTAACTGCTGAAAGTTGGCATCTCTAGTAAATGCTTAATGTAAACTCCCCAGTGTCATCTTAGTAATAATAGTAAATATCACAAATAATCTCTGGTGTTTTAGTCAGGAAAGATATAGTCAAAAATTATCATAAAAGTAAACCTTGATAACAATAAATTTTCCATAACCTAACATCCCTGAGTCTCTAATCCCTTAAATATTTCCCTTCCTTTTGCCATAGTCTTGGGATGGGAAGGGTTTTCGAAAGTCCTCACATTTCTATGATGCTGCTGTTTCTGGTCTTTTATTTTCAAACAATGACTCACAAAGGGAGGACGGTCCATGTGTCTATTGTTTCAATATTAAAAACTGCTAGAATTTTCTTATTCTTCAAAGCCATAGTATTCTAACAGAAATACTTATATCTTTAGATATGACGTTTTTAATATCTTAAAAATATATAAAATGCACTTGACTAGAATAAGAAATGTCTTTATTTTGCCTGTAGTGAGAATAGGTATTGTTTAGTTATACTTTCCCTGAAGTCCCGGCTGTGTGTTTCTTGGTGTGCGTATGTTAGTCTGTATACGTGCATGTATAGGAATGTTTGTGCTCATTGGCTTACTCTATAAAATGCCTTTACAACAAAAAATAGTAGAAAAACACTATTATCATGAGTACTCATTAGACTGTTGATTTGTCTACACATATTGCTGCACATTTTCTACACATATTACTTAAGGTGTGTTTTCAGCATTAGTGTTTAACGCTATTTAGCCACTGTACCTGTGGTCAGTCATCTCTTCCCTACCTCACTCCAAACACCTCTAATTTATTATTGAGAAAGCCAGTTCATAGAGTATCACAAGCACTCACTCAAGAGAGATTATTATGCAGATTTAAAGAATGACTGTCCTATCAAATAAATGAGTGGTGATTAGCCAGAATGGGCCTTTTTCTGCAGCTCTAAATATAGTGACAATAGACCCGTCCCACTTCATTTCCTCAAATTTCTGCCCCTTGACAGTGTAACTCTAACATACATAATGATAATTTTCTAAACTTCTATAATCAAACTATTAACAATAAACTGGGTAAACTGACTATTTAGATCTTTTCATAAAAATTGTTTTATTATTCATTTATAGTGATATATCTTTGTACATAATTACGTGAAAATAGCAAATATAGTCATGTCTGAAAGCACAGTGATATTATTACCCAATGAAAGTATTTGATATTTTTGAAACCAAAAATTACAATAATTAAAATATCTATATACACATTAAATTTTTGTTCATTAATGATTTATGTTTTCTGCCATATTTGATTGTTTCTATATTTTTATTTTGTTTTATTTATTTTTTTGCAGTTTTTATCCAGGGCTGGGTTTGAACCCACCACCTCCAGCATATGGGGCTGGCGCCATACTCCTTTGAGTCACAGGCACTGCGCCTCTATATTTTATTTCTAAATGAACTAACATAAAAGAAAAGTTATTCACATGCTAAATAAATATATTGAACAGATATCAAAGGTTCTGATTGATTGTAAAGATTTCAATAAGATTGATTGTAAAGTTTCAATAAGAGAATTTATTGATAATAATTGCATTGCTATTTTATTTAAAACATCCAGGATATTTAAAAATACCAAAATTTTACTCAAAATGTAAAAAAAAATTATTCCAGACCTTAAGCTTTTATTGCTTTTTCCTTAAACAAAAAACAAGATTTTCGAAAAGCAAAAAGGTGGCGTATTTGCAGTAACTATTAATTATGAAAGCTTACAGTAGTTATTTGACAAATTTCTGCAAAAGTACAGAACATGTTTTTTGAATTATTATTGTATTGCTTTCAAACTTTTGAATATAAGGTTTACAGTGTTTAAAGCATGAAGTTCAGAGTATATCAAATTAAAGAATTTTTGTGTGAACATTCCAAATGATTTTTCAAAATTTTGTCCTAATTTCTAGCCAGAGAAACAAATATCATTTATAATTCATCATTTTAAAAATAAGAGAAAGTATCATCCCTCTCTAAACAAAGCATTTCTTTCTGAAAAACAAAGCCTCAAAACTGAAAGAGTCTGTTGCTCTTTTTATGCCTAAGGGGACATTTTGAAAACTAACAAGGTAATAAGTGACTCAGAACACACATACACATACACACTTGAATTATGCTGCTTGATAAAGGGAGACAAAGCAACATTTAGAGTTACTTAGAGTAACAGAATTATTAGAACCGAAAGACCCATAGTGTTAGCACACCATGATGCATCACACTAAATAAAAGAGGGTTTTCTAAACATGAGTTTCTGTCACTATGGCTATGTAGAAGTCTTATGTATGATCAACAAAAACTGGAAAATAATGGTCATTCCACTCATACCATTTAGAGCAACAGTGTTATCATATATGTCTAAACAACAAGTGAAACCTATCAGGAGAAAATTAAAATCATACTGAGAAGTCGTCCAGATCCAGAGAGAGGGAGAGATAGAGACAGAGAGAGAGACAGAGAGATTCTGATTGCTCTTAAATCTAGCTCACTGTAGTGAGCAGCTACAACATAGTCATGTATCACCTAAGTTGGGGAAACATTCTGAGAAGTGTTTCATTCCGGGTTTTTGTCCTTGTGTGAGCACTATAAAATGTACTTAAACAAACCTAGACAGTATAGCGCCTACTACAGGCTTAGCCTATATAGTGCAGCCTATTGCTCTTAGTCTCCAAAGCTGCACAGCAAATTACTGTTACTGAATATTGTAGACATTTGTAACACAATGGCAAGTATTTAAGTAAACATATCTACACATTAAAATGTACAATAAAAATTAATATTATAATATTAAGGGACCACTATTATATATGTAATATACATTATGGTCTGAAATCTTTTTAGGCAGCCCAAGGCTGTAAGTCAAATAACCTAGTCTAATTGAGAATGTCCACAGGAAATATAGGAAGCATATTAAAAGCAGGCGAACCAGAGCCTGCTAATAATTCTCATCTATCCAGGTTAGGAAAAGTAAAGGGAAAGTTGCCTTTGAGATGTCGTAAGTGGATTATCACTTGTCAATGGACTGTGAGACTCCTTGAAGTTTTTTGAAAGGTATTTCCTTCTGGAGATACGGCCCCAAGCGTACAATGAAGAAACACCCCCACCTGAAAAACAACTTAATTTCTGTTTCTTTCCTTCCAAACCAAAAATGATGATAGAACATAGAGACATAATCATTTGTCAAGAAAACATACTACATTCAAAATCTTTTTATGCATGAGAAGTTACGCTAAATAAATTTCTAATGTTATGGACTCTGTGTTCCCCATGCCTTTTATGTGAGCTTACTTACAGGACAGTCTAGGGCTTAAGGAAAAACTAAAATAGGAAAGCACTGTATTAGCCCAATTTGGTGGATCTAGAAAGTTTTATCCCTGCCCTTTATACTCTGTGCTTGATTAAAAATACATTGATAAATGAAAACCATTCTCTAATCATTTACAAAAACATGATGCCTGTAAATGAGAGCAATGCTTTGTGTGGCTACACCAGGAAGTGCTGATGGGGTCACCTTACATCCCCCCTGTATCCTCACATCAAGACGTATTTACTCTAATCAAAGTTGCCCTAGTGCATTTTCTCTCTGCATATAAAAGTTCTTTTTTAGTTATTATGATATGTAAGTAAAAATGAGTGTTTAAACATTTCCTCTGGCATGCTTCGGGCTTCTCCGTTAGCAAGAATTCTTTAGGGAAACACCTGTCTGTGAATGGCCTTCCCATAACTGTTAGGAAGTTGAGGCTTGTGCATAAATATATCAGAGAGATTTAGAAAAGGTAGAATGAGAGCTTGCTACATTCTTGTTGATTCTGAAAGAGGGATCATTAGGTCAAGATAGCTGATGTGCCACAGAGGGTGTTACAGAAACTCACTTACCTCATTCTACCACCATGAAGGATGGATGAATACTCTAGCATATCAAACCCTTTTCAAGTTAAATAGTCCTGACTCCTTCCTTCCTTCCTTCCTTCCTTCCTTCCTTCCTTCGTGTTCCTCTCCTCTCTCTCCCTCCCTCTCTTTGACACATTCACCTATTCTCTCATTCATAACTTTAGTTTAGAATCCATTTGTAGCAATTGTGTCCTAATTACCAGAATTTAACCATACAAATGGAATTTATGTTTATTGAAATGAAGGCTTAAAAATGTACTACTGACTCTGATGGAGAAGAAGGAAGGAAAAGCAAGCTTGGGAACTACAATGAAGAATATCACAGTTTAAGATGATATTAAGTGTCCGAGTGGATATGTCATGTAGAGAATTTTAGCCTCATTTAGAGCATAGATCCAACAATAAAAATTGGTAATATTTGTTTGTTTTTTAAAGCCATAATAGTACATAATCCATTTCTTAAATAACAAAAAGGAAAAGAGGTTCAAATCCTGGTCCTCTTCACAGTTTTAAGAGTTACAGTAAGTATGAGAAATGGAGGCTAAGAAGATACATCAGTAGGGTAGAGAAAATTTAGGGCACTCATACCTTGGAAGCAAAAAAGGAAGAATTTGAAGGTAAAAAGAGTAATCAACTATTTAAATACTCTTTTTTGGTCAAGATGGATGAGACCCAAAACTGACAATTTGATTTAAAAACCAGAACGTCACTGATTTGTCAAGAGCACCTTGAATGAAGTTATGATAGCAGTGTGCTCATTAAAATTGGTGCAAAAGGGGAAAAGAGAAAGTACCAAATAGAGATAATGGGTAGTAAGTAAATCTTTTCAAAAGTTTTATTTTCAAGGAAATAGATGTCATAATAGCTAGAGATAAATGGGCAGAAATATGTAAAGAAAGGGAAAAATAGAGGTGGACAAAATAAAAAACAAGGAGATGTTTTTCTTGAGAATGTAAATGAAATGAAATCTTACACACAAGTAAACTAGGTGGATTTCACTGGGCCACAGATATATCTACTGATAAGAAAACAAAGGAAGAAGGCAGTGAATCTGAAGGAGATGTAAGGAGGGAGGCAAACAGGGTCATGGGAGCTTAGAACATTTCTCTTCTGCTTGTTTCTTTTTTCTTTTCTTTCTTTCTTTCTTCTTTTTTTTTTTTTTTTTTTTGGTGAATCGGAGGTATGATGTTCAACTGAGCATATGGATGGGGGAAGAATTTGTAGAGGTTAAGAATAGTACGAAGTGTGAAATGACAAAAGGCTATTGAATGATCAGGACTATGTGGTTTCTACAGTATAAAGAGCCCATTTGGGGATAATTATACATTTAATGAAAAACATGTAAAAATTACTATGGGGAAGCTTTTTCAGTGGCATGGATACAGGCATAAAGTAGACAAAGAGTTGTACAATTTTGTTCAATAATCTATGACGTTTTTGAAAAGAGGGGCATCAGCAAGCAATTTGAGCATGTGTGCAAACCAATAATATTAATCACTGAATTGAGATAAAGAGGAAAGTAAAGACAGTCTGGATGTAGGATGCTACGAAAGAATGATAGGATCACTGGATTATAATTTGGGAGAGTAAAGTGAGTGAATTGCAAAGATTGAAGATAGTGGGGCAGGAGTGATCCTTGCAACTCAGACAGGTTGTTGTTATTGTTAAGAAAGGATTTAGTGGATGATCATTGCAACACTGAAAAGAGAGAGGTTGGGAAAGAATGCAAATTAATATTATTAATATTATTGAAGAAGAGGAAGGCAGGAAATTGAGAATCCCAGATTTCTGAAGGGAGATATGTGTAGATTTATTGTTGTAGAGCAGCAGTTCTCAACCTGTGGGTCGCAGCCCACAGGAACTGGGTTAAAGGGCCGCAGCATTAGGAAGGTTGAGGACCAGTGTTGTAGAGGATATGTGAGCCAGATATTTTTTAAAGGAGCCAAACAACATGCACACTTCAACAGACTGTCCATAAAATATGTCTGCACCTGAGTATAAGGCAGAGCCTCTTCTGGCTCCGTATTTAACTGGACGCATCACCAATAGTCTGGGATCGTGTGCTCATCCTCTCATCCTCTAAGTGCCAACTCATCGATTTTCAGAGAACGGGGCATCTCACACATGGAGTGCACGGTCTATTCTCACTGCTTTGGAAAGCAGTGCCCTCGAGCCTTTCTTATAGTCTGTAAATTTAGTTGATAAATCTCACTCCTAATAAAAAACATACTTCATTAGAGTGAAAGACTGAATAATTAATGAGGACAAAGTGATGAAGTTGGAGTGATCTTTGCTTAAAGATTAGGAGAAATGTCATAGGAGAGAGGAAAGAATAAGAGAAAAGAGGGAGAAATGAAACTTAAAGATAGATTTCAGGTGTGGATAGAGAAATGAACCCTCAGAAAGAGATACGACAGCAGTGAGCGACAGATACAACAGTTAGTATAAACCACAGAAATATATAAATGACTTGGAGAAGGAAGGAACGAAAGGTTGAAGAAAAATCCTTATATTTTACTCTGGTGTTAAAAGAAAAACACAACCATGTGGCATTTTCATATTTCTACATATGAAGATATCAATTCTCAGATTTTCTGTAAACAGATATTAATGAAACAACTTTGTATCTGATCTGTAGTTGGATACCATCAACAGACTTTAGACTTTTCACTTTAAAATATTGTGTCTCTAAAAATTAAAGGCACCAATACCCATATTTGAAGCTAGTTATACCAATAGCTTTAAAATCTTGAGTTCAATTATAGCCACATTTAAAATGTGGGGAAAATATTCATTCAAAATTTAAAAAAATCATGTTCATTTCAGATGAAAATAAAATTTTATTGTTGGAGACAGAATGACTTTTTTTTCCATTTAGGAATTGTAAGGCAGAGAAACAATGAACTGTGGATCCATGTTAGCATGTTAACTAACCCGACATCGTTTTGACAGGAGCAATGACAACTGGGATTAGCCGGTGAAGACATAACAGTATCACGGAAGAATCCTGTGCTTGAGCTAAGATGGATAATTTTATTAATGAAATACATGAAAGATTATGACATTCTTAACTAATGCTTAAACATGACACAATGGTGAGGGAATTGATTAAAATGCTTTACCTCATCCGAGCTCACTGGCCTTGTTTGCCTACTACTCTTTGTCTACCTGAGTTTTTCAGAACCATGTGAACCGGTCCATGAATGTCACGTGTATCTGAATTATAGCCCCCAACATATAGTTCATGATAAAGTCTTGCTCATACTTCCAAGCTGAGATTTATATAGCCTTAGTGCTTTTTAATATGTTTAGAAGTGGGTTTCTGTTATTAAACTACAGAAAAATCTTAAGGGTATGGGTTTTTCTTTTTTCTGGTTTGGCTATTTTTTTTGATTTTGTGTTTGTTTTACTTTGAAAACAATGACATGATCCTCTTAAAATATATCATGGATCCTATGAAATACAAGCAAGGGCCTTTCCGGCAGCTTCGATGTAGAGTCCGTGCTTGGTTTTCGGGCGGTCTGTTCCCTCAGCAGCACACAGGCCTCTCGTTATTGAGCTGTTCTGAACTCTCCGCTCCTGCTACCTCACTCTGTTATTTCTCTTCTCACGTACAAGTGTCCCCTGGAGCTTTCCAGAGCCTCTCAGATGGTAACCACCTGATCAATATTTCCTCCTTGATTGATATGATTGTAGAACACAAGACACTGCTGCAGACAGTTGGGGGGAGCTTTCATGTTTTACACATTTCCATAGGATGGAAGACAGTTTTGTCATTTATTACAGTGACTATCCCTGGGGACAGGGATAGCCCCACAGTGTTTTCCTTTTCTTTTTGCCTTTTCCTTTATTCTTATATTCTAACTGCTTCTTTAGTGGATACACAGGAGTGTTTCTCTTTGCTTGTCCAACGATTAGCGTTGCTATACTTCCAAGGGTGATATTTGATAGCAATTAAGAACGTACACTTCGGCAGCAGGTTCTGTGAGTTGGAATCTCAGTGTAATGAATGTCAGGAGTATGTGTACGTGGCCTTTATTAAATTGCTTACCCTCTCTGTGTTCCATTTTCAGCATTTATATGCAAAGAATGATAATTATGGATGTGGCCTATAAGGTTCTTTTAAGACTAAATGAACTCATCTTGCAAAGAGCTTTGCATATGCCTGGCTTATGCTGAACTCTCCTCAGTGGTGTTAGCCGTCATTCCCGTCTTTCCCTCTGCCTCTCTCATTATGCATCTGAACCTATTTATCCTTTCTGGGTTTCTGCTTCGCTCTGTCCTTCCCAGTTTGAAAGAAGAGACTAACTAACATTGTCTCAGAAGCCACCATTTTTGTTTTCTTTTCATTTTCAACATATCATGGGAAGTATAGGAATCCTTCAATGAACATTAGCAGAGAGATATAATTTTAAAATTCAACATATACAAGTAATTTGGGCTAGTTCCCTTTACTATAAAGAGTGGAAAATGAAAGGTAGAACCTGGGTGATAAAACTCGGCTCAAGGTCGTCCCCCTGATATATGAAGATTTAAGGCTCTAGGAGGTGGGGGCCTTTCTTGACTTTAAGGTTCTATAAATCACAGCTTAGATTCAGATTATTGCCAAATTCTGGATTTTGTAATCTGAGGATTACAAGAGAGAGAATTAATAAAAACACCTTTTTATTAATCCATTTATTAATTTCTTCATTCAGTCAATAACTGATATATTCTGAGGCTAGGTGAGTTTGAAAATCAGATTCCTTGCAATCCAGAAGTTTATACATACTTAATGGAGATATAACACATTTGTGCCAAAATTAAAAATTGATTGATAGAGCAAATTATAAATGCATGAAAGTGTACCAACAGTGTTCCTAATGCCTCCTGTATATTTTAGGTAGGTGCCACCTAATTATTTATCTTTCCACCTAATTATTTATCTTTCCTCATTCACTGGTTGTCCAAGCATCTCTTTTATCCTAACATTTCCTTCTCATTATTACTTGCTCCCATTTTGCACAGAACATGTTCGAGCCAAACTGGAAGTGTCTGCCCTTTCCTGGTAGTTCCTTGTTTTCACTGCACAGAAACACTCTTCTGTTCTCATTGAGCCTGGACCATTTAGGTACCGTCATTAACAATGCCTGCAGTCAAACTAAAAATGCCAAATCAGTAAATAATTTGATTAAAAGGCCTATATTTTGAGTTATTTAGTACTGAGACGAGGAAGAAGTGATGATTCATGACAATCAGAGGGTTTTTTACAAAATTTTCTTCTCCACTGACCCTACACAACATGAACAGATAAGTACCTCGCAGTCCTAGAAGCTCCCTTTGGTTTTGAGAAATTAGAATTTTTTTTTTATAATATTGAATGAACATGTGAGTAATTCTAAGAAAGCACACGTGCACTATATAATTACAAATAGAATCTACTTCTGTGAGTGAAACAAGAAAAATAATAGAATGAAAAATGGTTTAGGCCTCTTTCAACCCAGTTTCCAGATTGTCTTCAAGTTTCTCCAGCTATATTTATATCTGGGATAATAATGGTCCCCATTACAAGACTGTGGAAGGGATTAAACAAAGAGCTAAGTAGAGCTTGACACTCTACTTAGTCAAGAGCCTGGGCTTCCAAGGGTCACGTCCAGCTGACGATTCACCTCATCACTAGCTCTGGAGTCTTCACTTCCCAGGCCCATTCCTGTGACTCTTCCCAGTGTTTTGTTATCTTTTGACACTTTTAGTCCATTGTTTATTTCTTTCCTTGAAAACATTCTAAAGCTCACCTATGAGTCCTGGGTATCCATACATACTATATCCTATGCTCTAACAGAACTTTTAGAATAACAATTCCTTTTTTTCTAAGTGAAATTTGTGTTTGGTGACTACTAATTTAAGTACAAAAGAAATAATTTACCCACATGCAGGAATCTCATCTTTGTTCTGTTTTGTCTTACATAGTTTTTATATAAAGGTTTCTGTCTACCACTTGATGTTTTCAGTATTTGTAAACATTACTTCATTTATATCAATACTTACTAGTACAGAAAAACAAACAAACAAAAACAACAACAACATGTTACTTGATGAATAGCGTATTTAGTAGAATCCTGTTTCAATAATATTGGTTTTAAATGTTTGGGTATAATTTAATTTTGTCTAAGTGTCTTTGGACTGCAGCCACTGACAGCCAGAGGGATTCTCTGCAGGAAGTCTGGGGAATCTTTTGTCCTCTTCACTGTGTCTGGTTATTGCTTGAGCTTCTCCATGACAATGACTCAGAACACAGGCCTGGCCTGCTGTGCTTTTAGGAGCTCTGCATGATCAAAGAGCAAGTTGGGCAAATTAATAGATTTATCTCAAATAAACACAATGAAATGGAATGAATTTAATAGACATGAAATCTTTTGTAGGCTTTGCAGACAAATTTTCCATTTAAAGACTCAGAATCACAATGAAACAGACTTTGTAAAAGACATGAAATCTCCTAGGTCGGAGTCTGAACAGAGTTTGCAATTTATTTACAAGCTTAGTAAATAAATGTGGCATCGTATAAGTTGCTCAGTATTCTAGGGATACATTGGGAACCCAATGCTCAAGTTTTCCTGACTCACGTTCCATTCAGATTTTTTCCATAAGAAAGAAAACTTTTTTTATATATAATCTTATTGTGTTCTTACACTAGAAAATAGCTGGCCTGCAGCAACATTTTTCAAAACATGATTTTACTAAAATGACAGACATCATAACTTTTTCTACTATGTGTTTATATGCTATAAGAATCATATATTTTTAATATTAAATAAAATATTTTGTATTACTATTATTGTTACTAGGGCATTGATTACATGTAAACATTTAAATAATCAGTATCTGGTTAAGAGTGATGTTATCTGTAGTTGGAGACTTCCTGAGTTCAGCTCCAGACATTTTAAACATTGTTTACTTTGGCATGTTACTTAACCTTATTTTTCAAGTGAGTATAAGAGTAGGGTGACCAGACATCCCGCTTTCGGCAGGACAGTCCTAATTTTTAACAATTTGTCTCACATCCTGTGGTGTTTTAAAAATGTCCTAATTTTTGGAAAGAATGCATGAATGGGCAGGAGAGCAGGAAGGGAATATAAGGTTTTCGGCTGCCATGTGGCTATTTCACCAGGATATGAGTTTTATATTATTTTTGTTAATTTTATAATGTTAAACTGGAATAATAACAAATAATTGTTGAGATTATCGAGAACTGCTTATTAAAGTTTGCATTGTTGTCAGGCCCTGCCCCCGCCCCCCCCATCAATGGTGTCCCACTTTACCAATGTTAAAATCTGGTCACCTTATATAAAACTTATATAAAATTACTTCATAGAGGACTGTGAGATCAAAGTGAGTTACTCCATTCTCACCCAAATATTTAAGAAGCTTATGCTGCCTCCTGTGTCCTTAGTTTCTGAGACAGATCTTATGTCCTATACCACCATTTATAAAACCCTGTAAGCAGGTTAGTTTAGTTTGCAAGCAGGAAAAAAAAATCTCAAATCCTTCATAGTTATTGGCCAAATGATAAGCATTCAATAAATATAAAATAATGAAATAAATATAATCAATATAAAATAATGAAATCATACTTGAAAGTCAATTTTATTACCAATAATTAGTATAAAATAATTTACTTAGGAAGAAGAAGCTATTTTGATTGATATAAGAAATTGAATATTAGGACTTGTGAATAAAAATGCTGATTCTACGAGCATATATCCATTTCTTCATCTCACTTTCCTGGTACAAAATTGAGAATATCTTGATTACTAAAATAAGTACATGTAGTCAGTGTTTTAATAACTGAATAGTCTTCAGTTAAACTGGATAGTAGAAGTGCCTTTAGTCAAAATCTGTTTAAAAGTTATTTAATTGAATCATTCAGTGAATTAATGGTTGCCCATGTGTTAAAACTTGGCATAAAACATATTAAGCTTGACATTTTGTCTTTATTAACATTTTAAAAATATCTCAGATAATGGAGTTCAAAGCTAAGATTTATTTAGCCTCTAAAGTTCTCTCAAGTTTTGGTGAAACAATTGACTTTTAAGCCGAATGGCATAGGTCAATTTATATGCAATTTTTTAATCAATACATGGAAAAAATATTTGGGAGACGTGTGACAATTTGAAAAACTCACAGACAAATCACAGAGGCTATAACTATTGATAAAAAGTTGAAAATAATGATAGATATATGTCACAAATGTGTAAAATATATGTAAATACTAGTCTATCATTTACTATCATCAAAAACAGGGTGGGCATAAAATCCGTGTGCAATTATATAAAAAGTTAAAATTTTTCAAAATTTACACCCACAAACACAGGCTATTTCTCTTGGATCTATTCTCAGTTGAGAGAAATAAGAGTGTGAAAGCACAATTACATACGATTACCTGCAGTATGTAATTGTAGTGACAGTGGTGAGATCAAGTGTGGTGAGTCTGCCTAAAATGCCAGGTGACCCCAATCATCTCTGCCTGAGCAGTTTATGTCTCCAATACTTTGTATAGAACAGTACAGGCAATCTCTCATGAGCTCTTGCATATTTCTCGTTGTGGTTAATGTGATGTCATAAACCTTGAATAACACAATGGGACCTACACCAAGTACCACTAGTGATACTGGGAGTGTTCCCCAAAGCAGAGAAAATTCCTAACATTACAAGAAAAAATCGAATCGCCTGATACTCTGATGAACTGAGGTCTGCAGATGCAATTGCCCACCCACTATTCCAGACAAACAATTCATCTTGTAAACAGATGGCATAAACTTACTTAATAAATGCAGTGCAGAACTATACATGCGGTTTTTCTTCCTCATGATCTTCTTAATAACATTCTCTTGTCTTTAGCTGGTTGTTTTGTCAGACTACTTGCCACATACAAAATGCATGTTGATTGACTTTATGTTATCAGTTAGGCTTCCAGTCAGTAGTAGGCTGTTAGTAGTAAAGTTTTGTGGGTATGCAAAGTTATACATGGTGTGTTTTTGAGTGTGACAGTGGTTAGTCTTAAATCCCACCCATGTTGTTTAAAGGTCAACTGTATTTTAAAATCCATGGTGACAAATAGAGTAAAGACAGTGTTTGAGCTGGGTTTCACTTACGGGAGATGTTGGACTTGCCTGGTTGTGGACGCCTCGTGAGCCCCTGGTCTTCCTGTCACTTCCACTCTAAGTGTTCCTATGCTCACCATCCACTATCATTTACATGATTCTTCTGCCTGATAGAATTAGCTGAGTTCTTACCTTGTACCAAATAATTCCTATTGTCCTCTCTGACAAAATTTAAAGTATTATTTTAAGAATGGGAAATGGTAGAGAGAAAAGTACAAAATAATAAAAAATCACATTAAAAATATAGAGTGACACTGAGTAGGACAGGAGAGGACTATTTTTCTGGATTGTTGTTTTAAAGATTTAAATGCCAATGTCTCTCGAAACTTGCCTTTCTCAGAATCATTTCCCCCATCAAGTGAATACTTCTCTGTCAATAATAAATGTGTTTTAAATTCATGGTAGAAAACCATTATATTTATGGCTTTACTCTTTGTGTGAAAGTTATATTCTATAGCGTAAAATATAAATCAACAATGCTCCCAAGAAATTAATCGTGTTATCACTTCAATATAAAACCCGTGCTTCTTGCCTGCTTAGCACACAATTTAGATCCTATATCTGCTGCATCTCACTGGGGATGCGGTGACACTTGGTCTGTAGCCACTTTTTATAAGAGGTGAACAACAGCTTTAGGCAGTTGTCAAAATTTCTGCAGTCTATATATGAATCTTTCACAAGCTGTCTTTTTGAGAAGAGGACATTATGATATAATAGGAAATCCTTTAAGTATGGTTGCAGATTTCTTAAAGGCCTTTGAGCATGCTATTTGGGGCTTTACAAATAACTGTATTGCCAGTTTATATATTATCAAGCTCAGTTCTTTGTCCTGAGTTAGAGGTATAACGATAAAAAATTTAGGGAGGAAAGACCATCCAGCTTTTCCATGAATGCTTCATAAGGAAAGATTCTAATATTTTCATTTTACTTCAGAGTTACAAATCATAGACCACATTTTTCTCCTACATGTGTGAAGTTTGAGGTACACCAGGAAAGGGAAAGCAAATTCAGTCCCTATATAAGTGACAAAGACCCTTAAGGGAATTGTCACTTGTAGAAGTCTATTGATGCGTAATCAACCACTCCACACTCATTAAATATGAAGCAACAACCTTTATTCTTATGCTCAAATTTTCTGTGGGTCAGGAAATCCGACAGAGCTCAGAGTGATAACTTGTCTCTGCTCTGTGTTATGTGGAGCCTCATAGGGGAAAACTTGAAAGGCTCAGGGTTATCTAGTTGGTTGACTGCTGAAATCCTAGGGAGACTATATCATTCATGTATTAGAGTTGGATCGGGATAGCTTGACGTCTGGACTCAGCTGTGTCTGCCAATTGGGTTTTTTATACATATTATTTGGGTTTCCTTACAAATACAGCAGCTCCAATGTTTAGATGGTGGCTCTGGACTCAAAGAACAGAAATAAAATTTTGTACGTAACTTTGTGCTAGACTTGAAAGTCCTAGTGCCACTTCTATTTTACCCTGTCAATGACAAATCTGGCC
Source organism: Galagoides demidoff (assembly GCA_963574575.1). NCBI lineage: Eukaryota > Metazoa > Chordata > Mammalia > Primates > Galagidae > Galagoides > Galagoides demidoff. Next base: position 56,629 of record CAUYQV010065958.1, read on the forward strand.
AGATCTAAGCTGGGGTGTACAACCTGCAACGTGTGGGCTTCAAGTGGGTTATGCTTTGCTTATCTGTGGTGTCAGATGATGTGAAAATTATATGTAGCTCTCTTTTTTTTTTTCTCATCATCTTTTGTTGAGTATATATATTTAGTGTGTAGTCTAAGACAATGCTTCTTCCTTCGGTGTGCAGCAGAGAAGAATAAAGGTTGATACACCAATACAGGGTACAGAGATACTACCTTACTATGGGAGAATGCAGAATTCAAATTAAGACTGCTATTGAGGCTCGGCGCCTGTGGCTCAATCGGCTAAGGCGCCAGCCATGTACACCTAAGGTGGTGGGTTCGAATCCCCAGCCTGGGCCCGCCAAACAACAATGATGGCTGCAACCAAAAAATGGCCGGGCGTTGTGGCAGGCGCCTGTGGTCCCAGCTGCTTGGGAGGTGGAGGCAGGAGAATCGCTTGAGCCCAGGAGTTGGAGGTTGCTATGAGCTGTGATGCCATGGCACTCTACCCAGGGGGATAGCTTGAGGCTCCGTCTCAAAAAAAAAAAAAAAAAAAAAAAAGACTGCTATTGAATCTAAATTTTTAAAAAATGGAAAAGAGATAAATGACTAATGATACAAAAATAGCAACACATAGTAAGTTTGGGGGAAAGTCAATTTTCTCCCCTTCCCTTTCTCTAAAAGTAGCTCACAATGCAGGAGTATCTTGGGTCTGCTGCCAGAAAGAAGACCTGTGACTTTTGTTCAATGATTTTATTCTTTAATGATTATTCAAGTATTCCCCAGCAGAATAATAGCAAAATAAATGTTTCAAGGCCTCTTACAATTATACACAGAGAGCTTAAACAAATGTCCATGGAGAAAAAGAAAACGTTTTTAAAAAGAAAAAAAAAAAGAATTCCAGGTAGAGAAGAAAGATTAAAAATGAGTTCATCAAGGTTCATAGTAACTCAGTGATTTTACGTTCTGTCCCAAGCCAACAAAGATGTTGCTAATAACAGACGGAGAGAGGAGCTTGGGGTTGATTTTCATGTCAAAAACAGATCTGACAGGACCAAAGATAGAATATTAAGCTGCATGATAACATTCGATGCTTATAGGAGAGGCTTGATCTCTTTTTGTAATAGCCCCAAAATTCTCGTGCTGGAAAAAGTTTCATGCTTTTATATTTAGCATTTGTGAACATTTCGATCATTTTTTTAAAAGCACCATTTTGTAGTAATTTCAAGCTCATTTAACCATATCATAATCTGATGTAGAGAAATATTAATACTGCTTCAGTTGAGCTGGCGAGGGCAGAATACGTATGAACCACACACAGAATAAATAATATTTTTGTTTATACTCCACTATTAAACTACATCTATTAGAAGTTTTTTTTCTTTTAATATTGGATGGTTTGGATTAATTACTCTAAACAAAAAATCTCAATCTTCTTACAAAATGAGGTTAGTGATGGCAATTCACTGTAAGTAAAATAGTTTATTCACAAAACTGTGTTCAATTTGTGATATACTCCACCCTCCAAACCCTTCTGCTGTCATATTTTCAGGAATGACCAGAGGTTGTACTGTCTTTTTACATAAGTAAAATGAGAGAGAATTGTGGTAGACCTTCACTCTACCCTGAGGCTTTCAAACATTTAATATTCAGGATCTTTTTATATTATTAAGGATCATTGAGGGCTCTAAAGAACCTTTGGTTGGAGAGAGTTATCTCTATTGTTTACTATATTAGAAGTTAAAACTGAGAAGTTTTATGAGAATCTCTCTTTTTTTATTGCATCAGATTTAGAGAGTACAAGTATTTTTTTGTGCAATGGTTGAATTATATAATGCTAAAGTCAGGGCTTTCCATGTACCCATCGCCAGAACAGTGTACCCTGCACCTGAGAGAATTTTATCTGTCATCCACACACTGACATCTTCACCTTCTTAGTTTTCAAGCCCATTACTGCTTCTTAGGACCATATATATTCTTTGCTTAGCTCCAACTTACAGGTGAGAATATGCAGTATTAGTTTTTCTGTTACTGAGTTGCTTCTCTTATAATGACCTCTAATTCTATCCAAGTTCATGCAAAGGACGTTATCATACTCCTTTTATGGCAGAGTAGTACTCTATTGTGATGGTTCTGGTGGGGTGGAGGTGGTGGTGCTGGTTGTGTGTGTTGTCTACATTTTCTTTATCCACTCATCAAATGTTGGGCACTTGGGCTGATTCCATATCTTTGGAATTGTGTATAGTATTGCACTAAACATTCAGATGTAGGTGTCTTTTTTACAAAATGACTTCTCTTCCTTTGGATTTATCCCCAGGAGTAAGATTGCTGAATCAAATGGTAGATCTACTTCTGATTCTTTGAGGAATCTCTGTCCTGTTTCCCATAGAGATTATACCAGTTTACATTGGCACAAATAGTTCCCTTTTCACCAAATCTATACCAACATCTATTCTTTTTTCACTTTCTAATAGTGATCATTCTGACAGGTGGAAGGTAGTATCTCATTGAGTTTTTAGTTTGAATTTTTTGTTGTTGTTGTTAGGGATTCATTGAGAATGCAAAGAACCACGTTAGACTGATTGTATTTGTCAGGTAAAGTTCCTCTTATAATCATGTCTTGCCTCCAAGAGGTGTGTCACATACCGTGACCCACCCCCCTCCTTTCCTGTCTCCATTTTCTTGATGATTAGTGATATTGGGCAATTTTTTGTATATTTGCTAGACATCTATCTTATTTTGAAAAATAAATGTTCATGTCTTTTGCCCATTTTTTGATGGGCTTGTTTTTCGCTTGCTGATTTGTTGATGTTATTCATAGATTCTGGATATCAGTCCATTGTCATGTGTACAGTTTGCAAATTTTTCCCCAATCTGTAAGTTGTCTTTTACTCTTTTAATTATCTCTATTGCTGTCCAGAAATTTTTTCATTTAATTAAGTACCATTTATTTATTTTTGTCTGTTGTTGTATTTACTTTTGGGGTCTTAAGACATAAATTCTTTGCTTATGCCAATATCTAGAGGAGATTTTCCTACATTTTCTTTTAGAAATTTGTATGGTTTCAGGTCTTACATTTGAATCTTTAATCCTTAGTGAGTTAATTGTTGCCTGTATGTGGTGAGAGATAGGGACCCTCTCTCTTCTCCATGTGGCTATACAGTTTTCCTAGCACCACTTATCGAATGCCATGTCTCTTTCCTAGTGTATGTTTGTGTCTGCTTTGTCAAAAATCAGTTGGTTTTAGCTGTGTGGTTTCATTTGTGGGTTCTCTGTTCTAATTCACTGGCCCAACCATGCTGTTTGGTTGCTATAGTCTTTGGTAAAATTTGAAGTTAGGTATTATGTTGCATCCAGATTTGTTGTTATGCTTAAGATTACTTTGGCTATTCAGGGTTTTTGGGTTTTGTTCATCTTGTTTTGTTTTGTTTTGAATTCCCCATGAAGGTTGAAATTGGTTTTTCTCTATCTGTGAAAAATGATCTTGGTATTTTTATGGGAACTGCACTGAATCTGTAAATCACTTTGGGCATTATGGACATTTTAACAGTGTCAATTCTCCTAATCCATCAGGGTGGGATCTTTGTGTCACCTGTGATTTCTTTCATAGTGTATTATAGTTCCCCTTGTAATGACATTTCACCTTCGTGGTTACTTATAAGTTATTACAAATGGTATTGAGATCTTCATTTGACTTTTAGCTTGGCCTTTATTAGTTTATATAAATGCTACAGATTTATATAGTATGTTAATTATGTAATCTGGAAATTCTTTAAAACAAGTCCTAGAATTTAGTTACCAATTCTAGGACCTAAATTCTAGGACTCATTTGGTGTCCAACTTCTTATTTCCATGCCACATATTGGAAGAATAAGCATTGTCTTGGGCCACATATTAAATAGACAAACAGTAACAAAAGCTGATTACCAAAAAAAAAATAAATAGATCAAGGCCCATGCATAATTTTTGTGATATCCAACACTACACATAAGCAAAAGAATTCCTCACAGAGCACAAAGTCAGTATGTGGCCTGTGGGCTGCAAGATGGACACTCCTCCTTAGGCTTTTTTAAATATGAGATAATGTTATTGGTGAAAGAGGATGATTTGAACTCCTCTTTCCTGATTCAGGTGCCATTTTGTTTCTTTCACTTGTCTGATTACTCTGGCTAGGAGCCAAAGATCACTCAACAGTAGATAGTTTAATGTCATTGTATTCATACTTGTATACTATTGAGATTTCCTCTTGGAATTGATTTCTAGATTTATTCTAGTATGTTCTGAGAAGAAACATGGTATGATTTTCATTTTTCCAAATTTGCTGAGAATTGTTTTGTGGAGTAGCATATGATCTATCTAGAAGAATATATCTCCTATGCTAATGAGAAGAACATATCCTCTGAAGTTTGGGGGTATAATGTTATGTAATTGTCTGTTAGGTCCCATTGGTCTAGATTCCTGTTTTTTTCTTTCTTGATTTTCTGTCTCAATGATCTATTCAATTCTGTCATTGACGTATTGACATCCTCAGCTTTTATGGCACTGCTGTTTATTTCCTTGATTTAATCAAGGAAATTTTATTTTGTAACTCAGGAAGCTCCTGTGTTATGTACATGTATATTTAGAATTGATATTTTCTTGTTCAATTATTCCATATATATTATATTATAGCATGACTGTCTTTGAGTTCTATACCAGAGTTGATTTAAAGCTTGTTTTTTCTGTGATGAGAATATCTATTCCTGTCTCCTTTTGGTTTCCATTAGCATGGAGTCTTTTTCCACTCTTTCACCTTGAGGCCACAAGAATATTTGTGACTTAAATGAGCTTCTTGGAGACATCATTTATTTGGGTTGGGTTTTTCATTCATTGAGCTTATATATCTGTATCTTTTAGGTGGAGTTTCATGACCATTTCATTCAACGTTAACGTTCCTTTGTGAAAGGTAGTTCTGTTCTATCTATGTATAGAGCACTTTTATATCTTGCATAGTTGATGGAGTGGTGAGAAATTCCCTTTGTGTTCACTTGTTTGGGAAGCATTTTATTTCTCCTTAATTTATGAAATAATTTTGCAAGATACAAAATTATTGACAACCTGTTATGCTGTTGAAGAGACTAAAAATGGAACCTTAGTTCTTCTTGGTTTGAAAAGTTTCTTCTGAGAACTCTGCCGTTGCCTGATGGATTTTCCTTTGTAACTTACCCGGTACTTTCATCTCCCAGAATGTGCTATTTTCTCCTTCACATTGACTTTGGCCAGTCTGATTATGATGTGACTTGCTATTGTGCTGTTTAGCAGGAAAGTTCCATGTATTTTATGACCATCTTGTATCTGAATGTTAAAATCTCTAGCAATACCAGTATGTCCTCAAATAGCTTTTCCATTGTTTCGACTTCTCCTTTTTCTCCTGCAGGGATAACTACGATTCTTATGTTAGTTTCATTTAAATAATCCCGTATTTCTTGGACTGATAGTCTATTCTGCTTGATACATTTTTTCTACAATTTTGACTCAGTGGGTTAATTCTAAAGCTTTATCTTCAAGTTCTGAAGTTCTTTCTTCTGTTAAGTCTAGTCTGTTGATAAAACCTTGCACAGCATCCTGATGTTCTTTAAATAACTTTGATTTCTGAAAGTTCTGTTATATTTTTCTAGTGTGATCTATATTTATAGTGAATTTTTCATTTATGTTCTGGAGTCATTATTATTATTTTATTTTTGTTTCCTCGTGTTGATTTTCAGCTCTCTCATCAACTCCATTCCTCTTACTTGACATCCATATCCTGAATTCCATATCTGACATTTCAAAAACGTTCTTTTGGTTGGAGTCCATTCTTTAAGAATGATCATGACCCTTTGGCTGTGTGAAAACAAGCTTCTTTCTCATGTTGCTATAATTCTTAAGCTGGATTCTTTTTATCTGAAACGTCTTCTCTGGGCTCAAGAAAGATAGCTTCACAATACACCGGTTCTCTGCAGGGAATTTTGTTGCTCAGTGAAGTGAGGCAGAGGACTTTGACTGGTGTCTGATAATGCAAGAGGTCTGCCGTTTGCCTTTAACACTGCTGCATGGTATGTGACGTGTGCTATATGCCTTAACACCTGCTGCATGACCGCGGGGATTGGTGTGTGGAGGTGCGTGTCCATCCCACCGCGGTCTAGTTGCAGGTGCTCTCTCCATTTGGGTCCCATGGCAACTGCTGCTAGTCAGGGCTGCCCCAGTGATGGTAGCAGGCCCTGTGTTCTCAGATACCTGCTCTGCCTAGGTCCATTCGTAGCAGTGCAGGCATGTGGAACCCACCCACAAGGTGTGTGAGAGCACCTGGCATCCCTGCTCACTCACCAGACCAGCAAGGACGACGGAAAGGAGGCAGCAGGGGATCTGCTCCTTGGATAGATGCAGGGCTCTGAGGCTGGGATCTAAAAATGGTACTAGTCACTATGCTCAAGTGTATGAACGAGTGGGACCGTGCTGTGCCATCCCTCTAGAGCAATGCAGCTGCACTTTCTCCCATCAGCTCCGACTCCTTCCAGGTGCCTGCTACTGGGCAGGGACTCTCTCCAGCAGCTCTAATTGCAGTGTTCTTTGGGAAATGTGGAGCTCTCGGGTTCTTTTCCTTATCTCCTCTCACACACTAGTGCCATCCCCATGTAGCTCCAATCCTGCTGAGCTGGGAGTCTCACTTACCTTTGTTGATTTGAATTTTCATTTTTAATCTTCTCCCTTAGATGATTGTCTGAAGGTGCAGGTCTACTCACCACTATCAATCCTCTCCTCAGGACGGCACGTGCAGATGCTTCCAGTCGGCATCTGCCATCTGCACTGTCAGAGTCTTTCTTTACACCTTATTATGAACATAATTTGTAGAAATTCATCCAAGCCAACTTATCAGGTGAAAAAATCGTGTGTGTTAATTTTGAATTATTCTAATTGTCACTGAGGTTTTATATCTTCATGAAATTTTGCATTTTCTTTGTCACAAAATTGTCATATTCCCAGCACATTGTTATCTTTAGTTTTGAATTTATCCTCATTTTTATAGGAATTCTATATGTTATAAGATCATAGACACGTTTTTCTTGATATGATTGTCAGTCTTTTTCATTATCTTTAATTTTCATTATATTGTATTATGTTTTTAATGTGAAGTTTTTCTTACATGTATATACTATGATTTATCAGTCTTTTAATTTGTCATTTCCAGTTCATAATTACAGTGTTTTTTTTTTCTGATTTCAAGTAGTAGAAAGTTTATTCTATTATTTCATCAGGTTCATTTTGGGGGGTGTCTGTATATTGCAGGGGTAGACAGATTAGAAGGCAAACACATATTTTGAGGGGGGTCAGAACTTAAATCACATATTCAAAGTAGAAACTACTATCTTTTCTTCAATCAAATCTTTTGGCACCTGTTAAAAATTAAATAAGATAACTGTTCTAATACTATGAAGACAAAAATGTATCTACTACTGCCATTATCGGTTGTTTTGTCCTGCTTGAAGTCTCAATCTAATTTTTTTCTAGATGGCTAACCAACTGTCACAGCACTGTTTTTGAGATGATTTATCTTTTCCTTGTGGTTTTGAAATTATATTTTTATCTTAATGCTAAGTCACTGTGGTGTGTGTGTGTACATGAATATGTGTGTTTGCCTTCTACTCTGTCACCTTCAGAAATGGGAAAATTAATATCTCATCTAAACTGTGCCATTTTATAAGTGTCCATTTGTATGAATATAAATTGGATGAATGGTGATTTCAGATGAAGTGGTGTTAGTGATAGCAATGATATTAACTGTACAGCTGGGACCAAATCTGGCACCTCTTAGTATCCGATTTATAAGAACTACATGTTTACCATGTTATACTCAGTGAATTGCCATCTGTTTGTATTATTGATCATTCAAAATGGGTGAAAATTGAATACTTAATTTGCTTACATTTAAATATACAAATGATATATGAATAACTAAAAATAAAATAGGATTTTCTAGAAGACATGAATTATAACTTTTAAAGAAGAAATTAAAAAATAAAACTACACCACTGTAAATATTATGATATTGAAAAATAATGTTTTCTAACATGGCATTTGAAATGACTTTAAAACATGTTTTAAATGATAAAAATAATATTATAAAGGAGTCTACTAACAGAATTTGCCATTTATTGGGCCTCATTTTTTCTTCATAGTATAGAAGTGACTGTTCTTTGAGTGTAATAGAAAAGAGAAGAGAAATAATATAGATGTAATGGTTAGTCTTTCACAGGACTACTTCTTTCACAATTTTTGTTTTGTTTCCGTTGTGTACAGGAAAACGTAACCGAGAAAGCTCATCGAATGTCTGTATTATGCAATCTTCTCTTTTCTTTTATTCTTATGCCACTACCATTTTTTTTGCTCCCATTGAATCGGAACTTAAATCACATATTCAAAGTGGAAACTACTATCTTTTCTTCAATCAAATCTTTTGGCACCAGTTAAAAATTAAATAAGATAACCGTTCTAATACTATAAAAACAAAAATGTATCTACTACTGCCATTATCGGTTCCAGTGACAATACTTTTTACATAAAACGTGTAGGTTTTCCACCCCGAGCAATACTGTAAGTCTTTGCTGATAGCACAGATGCTGCAGGGGAAGGACTTAGTCTAAAGAACTGTTCCCACTTCCGACATCTGTCCCAAGTAGCGGGTTCCCAGCTCAGCTGCACTTCTGTCCAACTTGCCGATAAATTAAGGGTTTCCAAAACCCCTACTCCAACTTCAATAATTTCCTATTTCAGCTTACAGAACGCTAGGAAGCACTGTATGTTTATCTGTTTATCACAAAAGATATTTTAAGGGACACACGTGAACAGACACAGGGCAGTTTGGAAGAAGTTTGTTCTCTAAGTTTTCTCCAGATGTCTTTCCGAAAGGAACGTATTAGTTTACATTCCCACCAGCAGTGTAGGA
>CAUYQV010065961.1:0-24387 GCA_963574575.1 Galagoides demidoff
TGATACAACTACATGCCCACACAAGAGAAAAACACAAGTATATTCAAATCAGATGGAGGGGACAGGAGAGAGAGGGGAGGCGGGAAGGACATTGGTGTGTTCTCACCTCATGGGCACAAAGTAGGGGTCTACAGCACACCCCCTAGGTGACGGCTCAACTCGAACTAAGAAATGCAAACAATGTAACCTAAGAATTTGGACCCGCATATTAATCTGAAATTTAAAACATTTTTAAATAGAAAAAAATAAAGAATATCAAATCTAGTTCAAGGAGATGTATGTGTGTGGGTGGCCAAGTTGACAAGGAGCAGACTTCCATATTTAATTTTAGGTGTCAACTTGACTGAATTAAGGAATACCTAGAAAATTGGTAGAGTATTACTTGGGGTATATGAATATATCTGTGATGGTCTATTCAGGGAAGGTTGGTGAGTGGGGTTAAGCAGACCAGGTAGGTAATATCTGCCCTTAATGGTTCAAATATTTTGAAGATCACAGAAGTGAAGAATCTGGCAAAAAGAAAAGAGAGAGATAAATGAAAGAAAAAGGAAGGAAGGAAGGGAGGGAGGAATCTTCCTGCCAAATTATTTAATCATGTCATGTTTGTCTTTTAAAAATGCCCTTCATGAGAGAATAAAAAAAGTCCAGGAAGCTCAGCGACCATCTGAACCAAAGACACTTGGTGACGATGGAGGTTCCTTCAATGTCACAAAAGAACACAGTGAATGGTAAACTACTCTTGCTATGAATTTGTCAAAAAAGACAGACTTTTCATATTAACCACTAAGTCTAGCATAAAAAATAAAACTATTACATGCTTTACTTTGGCTGAGGATGACACTTCAAAAACTTGTCCCCACCGCTTTTTGTCAATTTTATACAATGTATGCCCCTGCTGTATTCAAAAATTCTATAATTTGATTGTTTATATATTTGTGACTAGAAAACATGAAGCATTTTATAAACCATTTATGTGAATATTTATTTGGTGGAGGTTGCAGAAGAAAACAGATTTCAATGTATGCCCAAACCATAACAGCAGGTTTGGAATCAGATACTCAAGGCTTCTATCACAAAGGTGAATTTCAAGATACACCAGTAAAGTTTGTTTTGTCCATTCCACCAAAAATGTATTTGGAGGCAAATTCAGATGAGCAGATTGGCCAATCCTTGATGATTTTAATTAAAAAATGCATCACGTGTCTTCACTGGCTTTCCTTCCAGCTAACAATGTTCCAATGTTTTAATGAATTAAAGCCACATATGCCTGATGAAGCCAGCAAAGTTAATATTTAGTTTGAAAATTATTATGTGCAAGATAGGATAAGAAGACACTTAAATAGTGGTGTTGCTGTTTATGCACCCGTATTGTTTCAGCCAAATTTGTAATCTTTTGGGATTTTGACAATTGGGATTATGGCCTGAACCCATTTAGTCCAACAATTTACCTTACACAAAAGGAAAGCAAAATATATATTTGGATGCACTGATGGCTGTTTCACCCTCCCAGTGAAACAATTTAATCATCTATAAAGTAAGTCCCAGGAGAATGTGGTCAAGGTGACACGTGGTGACACTTCCCTCCCAGTGAAACAATTCACATTTTCTTTCTGGTGTGGAACTAAACCAGTACAGAACTAAATATGGTTCCCGAATTAATAGAGCTTGATGGAAATCAGTACCTCACTTAAACCTCACTTCCTTATAAAGGGGGAAGGAGGAAGGTGATCAGAAGAAAGAATGGCCCACCGATGTGAAAAAAATGGATGAGGAAAATCAACCTCCCTGCCACTGGACTCTGGTGTCATGAGTTCACAGCTCTTCTGTTCATTTCTCTTTCCCTACCCCTGCTTTTTGTATCACCTGAATAGGTGGTGGCAGAATTTTAGGTACCCTTCACCTAGTCAGAATTCAGCTATGTAGGGCAGTAATTTTCAACCTGTGTGCTGTCAAAATTTTAAAAGATGATTCATTATATTCTTCTCAAAAGAAGTTCAAAGCACAGTAAGTATATTCTTTTCTTTACACTTTTTTTTGGACATCATAATTTAAGAGTGCCACAGAAATTTATCTATAGGATCACCTGTGTGGTGAGATTTTTAAAAGGTTGAAAAACACTGTTCTAAAGAGTCAGATGAGTTTAAAAAAAAAAAAAGACCTTGAGATTATTTGGTAGCCTGAAGAAAATACTAGTCATCTTGATTTTCTCTTGTTGCCTAGTTGGGATAGGTTGAGGGCCAGGGGTGGTCCCACCATCAGGCCTAGGTGGGAAGAGGCATCGTGGGTCACCACACCCGGTAGTTCCAGGACTCAGTGGCTGGGGCCTGTCTGAGTGTAAAGTCATTTGTTCTTGCTGGTATGACATAAGTTAACACCACTATGGGTTTCCAGAACTTTCTCAACCTCTCAAACTGACTCTGTACCTATTAAGCAATAACTCCACATTCCCATTGCCTGTCAATCCCAGAAACCTCCATTCTATTTTCTGTCTCTACTGATTTGCCTGTTCTACATATACATAAATGGAATCATGCAGTATTTGTACTTCTGCATTTGTACTTAGCATAATGTCATGGTTCAGTGACATTGTAGAAATTATCAGAATTTCCTACCTTCTTAAGGCTAAGTAATATTCCATTATAACCGTCTACCACATTTTGTTTATTTATCTATCAATGAACATTTAGGTTGTTTCTACTTTTTGGTGATTGTGAATAATGCTACTGCTATGAATTCAGGTCATCAAGTATCTGTCAGTTCCCTGCATTCAATTCTTTTGGAGATAAATATAGGTACAGTAAGATATAGATACAGATATACTTAAAGTGGGATTACTGAATTACATAGTAATTATATGTGTGACTATTTGAGGAACCATCATATTGTTTTCTACAACTACTCTAGCATTTTATATTCCCACTGGCAAAGCACAAGATTTACAATTTCCCCACATCTTTGTCAACACTTGTTATTTTCTGTTTTTCTGGGGTTTTGTATACTAGGATTTTATTTATTTATTAATTTTTGAGAAAGAGTCTCACTTTGTTGCCCTGGCTCAAGTGCCATGTGTCATCACTGCTCACAGCAATCTCAGACTCTTGGGCTCAAGCAATCCTCCTGCCTCAGCCTCCCGAGTACCTGGGACTATAGGTGCCCACTACAATGCCTGGCTAATTTTTCTATTTTTAGTAGAGACAGGCTCTTGCTCTTGCTTCAGGCTAGTATTGAACTCAAGTAATCCTCCTGCCTCAGCCTCCCAGAATGCTGGGATTACAGGCCCGAGCCACTGCACTCAGCTAATTTTCTGGGGATTTTATGTAATTTTTGATGTTACACCACCAATTCAAATGCATAACCAGGAGAGGAAAAGCATGAGTTAAGAGCCTCAACTTCCCACATGGTTAAAAGGAACAAATAAAGCATATCTAAGAGTTGTTCTGATGATTAAGTGCCTCATAGAAAGCAAGTGACAAACGTTGGTCCCTCTTTCAGTCACGTAGATTCCCACTAATCTTCCTCCCTCACTGTCCAGAGAAATTTTGTGAAGTCTTAACTACGAGATTTGACACTGGGCCAATTTCAACTTCTATTTCACTTTATGTATGTATTCTGCAAATTATGTCACATTTTTTCTGCATTGCATTGAAATAGCACCACACCTGAGCCAGCTCTCCTCTCAAATTCACTACTCATCAGTTCTATTATTAAACAAACAGAGAACAGCTGTGAAACTCATGGACTGATTATATGTACTTTAACATGACATCTCCCCCAATACTTCTATTTTGTTGAATAACTCCAACAAATTTGCAGGGAAATTAATATAATACTTTGATATATATAAAATCCTAAAATACTTAGTCATAGAAGCCACAAAATATTTTACAAATAAAGAATAAATGGGCTGGCCACAGTGGGTCATGCCTGTAATCTAGCATTCTGGGAGGCTGAGGTGGGTGGATCTCCTGAGTTCAGGAGTTCTAGACCAGCCTGAGCAAGGCAAGACCCCATCTCTACTAAAAATAGAAAAACTAGCTGGGTGTGATGGTGGGCACCTATAGTCCAGCTACTAGGAGGCTGAGGTAGGAAGATTGCTTGAGCCCAGGAATTTGAGGTTGCTATGAGCCATGAAACCAGGGGACTCTGCCCAGGATGACAAAGTGAGACTTGGTCTCAAAAAAGAGGGGAGGGGATGTCTAGAGGGGAAAGGAAGGGTGAAAAGGAAGGGGAGTGGAGGGGAGAGATAAGCAAAACAGACCTCACATAATCTGCACATGGCCCAAGGGCTGCAGGTTGGATACCCCCATCACTAGAGGGATGCACAAAGCGCAAGGACACAGCAGATGAAAAAGCAAATCACTTCTCTTTGGCAGAAATACCAAGAAGACTAAGTACATCTCTTTTGAAGTTTGGCAAGCCACTTCAAAAGCAAGCTTTCTGGTCGGATCAAGAAAGCCAGGCAAAGCGACCCTGAGCACACGGCCACCAGCCAAGACACTGCTGAGCACAGGCAGCTCAGAACGCCAGCTGAGGGCCCCTTTGGGCCCTCCTGGGGCTTTGTTTGACTCAGGCAAGCATGAGTGACCTTGGAAGGAAACAGCATTGACATCTATGACCTTTAACCATGAAGGGTGGCCATTTCCTAGACTCCTAGACCCTCTTGTCCCTGCCTGCCTATCCATGGTAGCCTGACCCTGCCATGACCTTGCATTCCTGTGGGCTACACAAACTAGGTTACTTGGTCAGCCTGTTAAGTGAAAGTCTGCTCAGTGGGCACTGAACAGGGAATTGTTTGCTACAGATTATCAAAATCAATTCCACCCTCTTTCATGTAACCAAGGCTTCTTTCGGATGAACAAACTCCTGACAGCCAAGTGTGAGATCTCAGGGGATGTTTATATGATTTCTTTTGGTCTCTTCATTTTTTTTTAACTTTTCATGAAGATTTTTCTTCACTTAACCCTAAAGATATGATCATTTGACATTTGAACTAATATAAAAGAGACAGTAGGACAAAGAATTTGAAGACAGCCTTTCTGAGCCCTATCGAGTACATAAAGTTTATCAACACAATACCACCTCTTACCTCCCCCAAGCTCCAAGCTCCACTTTCAGTCATGAAACGTTTTCACCTTCTTTTTTTTTTTTTCTTTTTTTGGAGATAGAGTATAACTCTGTCTCCCTGGATAGAGTGCCATGGCATCATTGGTCACAGCAGCCTGTGTAGTCACAGCTGGGACTACAGATGCTCATCATGATGCCCAGCTACTTCTTCTATTTTTAGTAGAGATAGGGTCTCACTCTTGCTCAGGCTGGTCTGGAACTCCTGAGCTCTAGGGATCCTCCCACCTCGGCCTCCCAGAGTGTCAGTCATGAAGCTTAAAGTGTTATCTCCTCCCATGAAAGCTGCAGTTTGAAGATAAATTCCTAAAGTATAAAATGACTTTGAAGATCCAAAGAAAGGACTCTTGAGTGGAGACAAAGGATCAGTCCTCAGCATTCTTACCCAGCATTGAGCAGGGGGAAGAACAGGAGTTCCCAGAAGAGAAAGAAATAGCCCAGTTTTCTCCCAAAAGGGGCAGCCCCAGCTACCTTAGTTCTCCAGCTTGCCCCTGAACCTTCACCTGGAGTCAGGAATGCTCTACCTTCAGCTGTAACCCATGAAAGACCCTTAATCTTGCAGGCTCAGCAGCCCATCTCCTGGGAGGTGGAGTGAAGGGGATGTGTGGGAGGCAATTGTAACCCAGGTAACCAATGACCAATAGAAAGACACAAATCAGTGACCAATTTCAAATGGAGTATTTATACCCCTGCAGGCCTTTGTCTGTGTCTCTCTAGGCTTTTCTCCTTAGTGAGAGGGACCTGCTCCCAAGTCTCTTAGAAAGTGCTCTGAATTTTCTCCTTGTTCTTCCTAAATAAAATCTGGGTTACCCTGAAATGTGTGTAGGTTACTCTTGCTTTCTGTCCACACTGCCGGCGCCACTCCAGTTTTATTTTCAGTTTCCATTCACTTTTACTTTTGGTTACCACAAACTTTTGTTAGCATTCACTTTTGCTTTGGTACCTTGGTTGAACTTTCTAGCTGAGTAATAGAGCCAAGTCACCTGGGTTTGAGGAACCAGGATTCCTGACCCCAACATTGTGAGAAATAAATGTTTGCCATGCAAGCTAGCCAGCTTACAGTGACTTGTGACAGGAGCTCAAACTGACTGAGACACAGGCGGCTTTGATTTCAGAAACCCAGTTCAGATATGGCTACCCATCATCCTCCAGGCTGTTCTCTGCCTCCTCCCTGCACTGTAAGCTCCAGCCTCCAGGATGAAGCCTGGCCCACTAAGCCTGACCTCTAGCCCAGATCTGAAGAATGCGTTTGACTCCTGGGGGACCACCTAACCCATCAAAGGAGTCTGCCTGAAACAAACACCTCCATGCTGCCCACCAGCAGCATTTGCAGAGGCCAGGGCTTCTGGGGCTACTCTAGACTGCCTAGTACACTGTGGCCTCAGGTCAGCAGGCTCATATTCCCATGTCACCGTTGTCCCTGGGATGCACAGTAAGTCCTTGCTTAACAGTAAACACTGAACACAGGATATCTGGCCACCCCCTCTGACCAGTGTCCTCTCACTGATGCCACCTGCCCGCCAGTCTGACTCCCCTGCAGCCCTGACAGTGGCATGCACTTGGCCTACTGTGGCCACCAGTGACTTAGGTGACTAAGTGAGAGTGCAGATCAGCTGGTGCTCATCCAGGGCTCTCCTCAATGCATCAGTACATGTATTCAACACTTCCTTGCTTTATTCTCATTTTTTTTTTCATTTCACCACTTAGGAGAACTCCCCATTTGGACAATCCTGACCTCCCCCTACCCCATAAGCCTTATGAAAATGACACAGCAAATACAATGCCTGCACCGTGCAAACCATGGCTGCTTTCGATTTCCATCATCTACAAAGCACATAAGGTAATTTCTAAACCAGCAGTAAAATCTATTTATAAAGAAGGCTGATTTGTTTTTGGCAGTTCCTAGCACAGAGGTTCAACTTATTTCCTAACCATAAAAAGAACCATTACTTTTTTAAAAACAATAATAGTATCTTTCTGAAATGTTTTAATTTCCAACAACAACAACAAAAAAAAAAAAAACCCAACTTGAAAATTGCAGTGTAAATAGCTTTCTTAAAATGGAAAATAGGCCCAGTTTGCTAATGGATGATTCCACTGTGCTTCAATGGAGATGATTTCATGGTCATTAGGAATGTAATATAATGATGTTTTCTAAAGCAATTGATATCCCTAAAAATATAATTATTATACATGGAATTACAGGGGGGGGAATGGAAATCTTCACTCTAACAATGCCAAATTTTGAGCTAACTCAGCACTGAAAATTATGTTTCTACAAAAAAGTAAAAGCCCTACACACTCCTCCTAAACCACGTACTACCCTGAAATGCAGTGATTATGGAAAAGGAGCAGTGGTTAACTTTTGAGACTCCCGTGAGTTCTCAGGAGGCAGCTGCCTTCCATTATTAAAAGGGAAACATCACCACCGTGTGGACAAATCAAGAAGGTGGATAAATGTCACCCAAACTGCATTAAAAATACCACTCAGGTTTGTGTCCGGACTTTTTGCAGGGGAAATACCGGTAGACTTATGTTTGTATTTAACAGGTATTTTGACACTGCTTATGGACATCTATAAATGATTCCCAAATGTCTTCAGGGAGCTACATAGAAATATAGCATAGACACTTTCTAAATTCCACATTAAGTAGGGAAAAATATAAGGCTGACTTCTTAGAATGTACCAAAACTCAGGAAAAAAGACAAAGCAAACCCTTTAATTAGGCAACATCAAAGATGCCCGTTCACAACACTTCTAATTTATGAATTCATAATCTAAAAACGAAATCCCAGCAAAAATAGCCTAAAGAAAAGAAAAGGAGATGACACTAGTAACTATCCTTTCTGCACCCCTTCACCCCATTCAACAAGTCCCCACAGTCCTAGCTACTCGGGAAGCTGAGGCAGGAGGATCACTTGAGCCCAGGAGTTTGAGGTTGCTGTGAGCTATAATGATACCAAGGCACTCTACCCAGAGTGACAGAGTGAGAGTCTGTCTCAAAACCTACTTAGCTTTGTTTCAGGATAGCTGAGTTCAGACTGAATCTGGCTTCTCTTCCACATTTCAGGAACCTTGAATAATGACTCCCTTACTTACATTTGGTAAATTTTTTTCTTTGGCACCTCCACTCTCTCTAAAACTTACACTGAAATCCTAGTAGGATTCAAGGCAGCCAAATGTGACTCTCGAATACATAAAAATATCTCTTTAGGTTTTAAAAAACTACATCTCCCTCAATAAATGGTTTCTTCAGACTACTGCCTTGTTCAGAGTGTCAAGTTCTTATTTTGAAATAGAAAAGAATGCTGTTTTGTTAAAGAGTTCCTACTCACTTCTAATTTACACTGTCACAATTTTCTTGCTTTTCATGGTAACGGGTTCCTCTGGCTGAGCAAGAAAAAGGTCAAAACAAAGAAGCACAGAATTATCTGATTAATATATCTCAGAAGGTCATCTCCTTATAATGGACAGTGTCACTTAATATTCTCAACAACTTTATTAAATACAATATGCTTTTACTATCCCTTTTGTTGTTGTTGTTTGTTTGAGACAGTCTTACTATGTCGCCCTTGGTAGAGTGCTGTGTCATCACAGCTCATAGCAACCTCAAACTATTGGGCTTCAGAGATTCTCCTGCTTCAGCCTCCCAAGTAGCTGGGACCACAGGCACCCACCACAATGTCAGGCTATTTTTTGTTGTAGTTGTCATTGTTGTTTAGCTGGTCCGGGCTGGATTCGAACCCACCAGCCTTGGTGTATGTGGCCTAAGCTACAGGTGCCTCCTACTAACCCTTTTTATAGAAAATTAAAACTTATATATTATAAGCACCTAAATTAAGGTCGTGTGACATGGTAGAATATAGTAGGAATACACAGGAGCAATGGCCTTAAAAATGGGAGGAAGGAGTGAAAGAATGAACCTAGGTTGGGTTAAGAAAGGAAAGAAAATTAAGAGGAAGCAAATTCTTGTTAGAAGAGGTAAGGGTGTAGGGGAGGCCAGGAGCCGTGGTTCAGGCTTGTAATCCCAGCACTCTGAGAGGTTGAGGAAGGTGGATTGCTTGAGCTCAGGGTTTGGGATCAGCCTGAGCAAGAGCAAGACCCTCACTCTACTAAAAATAGAAAAACTAGATGGATGTTGTGGTGGGTGCTGGTAGTCCCATCTACTCAGGAGGCTGGGGCAGGAGGATCACTTGAGTCAGGAGTTTATTGTGAGCTATGACACCATCACACTCTAGCCTGGGAGACAGAGCAAGACTCTGAGACTGTCTCAAAAAAAAAAAGAAAGAAAGAAGAAAAGGGAAGGACAGAACAGATCCTTCCAGCTATTTTATCCCTGCAGAAACGTCAGTATGGACAACAATCCACACAATCCACATGAAATTATGTTCAAAAGAGCTAAGGGAGCCTGAATGCATGGATGAAGCTGTGAAGTCCCCTTTCAACTGGACTGATAAGTAAAACCATGATCAGACAGTAAGGAACACAGCTCATGGAAAAACAAAGCCAAAGAAAGGATGAGTAGCTATTATTATATCACATAAAAATGACTTCATACCAAAAACCATAAGAACAGACAAAGCTATTATACATATAATGATAAAGGGGTCAATATAACAAGAGGATGTAACAATTATATATATATACCTAACATTGGAGCACATAAATACATAAAACAGGTATTGATAGGAATCTAAAGGGGGGGATAAAGAGCAACACAATATTATTAGGAAACTTAACACCCCACCTTTAGCAATGGACAGGTTATCCAGACAGAAAATCTACAAAGAAACACTGTGTTAATATTTAAGCTGCACTCTGAGTCAAAAGAACTTAATAGGCATTTACAGAATTTTGGTTCAACTGCAGAATCACAGTCTTCTCAACTGCACACAGAAAATTTTCCAGGGTAGATCATAAACTAGGCCAAAAGACAAGTCTTAAAAGAAATTTAAAATAGGGCAGCATCTGTGATGCAAAGGAGTAGGGCACTGGCCAGCCAAAAACTGCAAAAAAAAAAAAAAAAGAAAGAAAGAAAATTTAAAATATCAAAATATTAAATATCTTTTTTGAGTATAAGGAAATAAAGCTAGAAATAAACAAGAGGAACTTCTGAAATTGTACGAGTACCTGAAAATTAAACAACATGACCTGAAACAAACAATGGGCCTACAAAGAAATGTAAAAAGAAACAAACAAAAAAATGAAGACAAATGAAAATGGAATACAATCTATGAAAACTTACAGAATATAGCAAAAAGTCCTTTGAGTGAAGTGAATAGCAATAAACACCTACATCAAATAAGACCTCAAATAAACAACCTAACAATGCGTTTCAAGGAACTTGATAAAAAAGAACCACCTAAATACAAAATTAGTAGAAAATAAGAAGTAATAAAGATCAGAGTACAGTAAATGAAAGAGACCAAAAATACAAAAGAAGAATAAAATAGTTGATTTTTAAAAGACACAACTGGAAAAAGTGAGAGATTCAAATAAATAAAATCAGTGATAAAAAAGTAGACAATGCAACTGAAATCAGAGAAATACAAAGGATCATAAGAAATAACTACAAATAATTATATGCCAAAAGAGTGGAAAATCTACAAAAAAATTGATAAATTCCTGGACATGTATAACCTACCAAGACTGAACAGAGAAGAAATAGAAAACATGAACAGACCAAAAACATATGATGAGATTGAGGCAGTAATAAAAAAAACTCTCATCAAAGAAAAATCTAGGACCCAATTTTGTACTGAATTCTACAAAACATTTAAAAAAGAACTTTATAAGCTATTTCAAAAAATTGAAATGGAAGGAATTTTTCCTCATTCCATGAGGCCAGAATTTCTATGATTCCAAAATGAGACAGAAACATAACAAAAAAGGAAAACTACAGGCCAGTATTCCTGATAAACATAGATAGAAGAACCCCTCAACACAATACTAGCAATCAGAAATTCAACAGTATGTTAAAAATATCATTCACTGGCTCAGCGCCTGTGGCTCAAGGGGCTAAGGCACCAGCCACATACACCTAAGGTGGCAGGTTCAAATCTAGCCCAGGCCCACCAAACAACGATGGCTGCAACCAAAAAATAGCTGGGTGTTGTGGTGGGCACCTGTGGTCCCAGCTACTTAGGAGCATGAGGCAGGAGACTCGCTTGAGCCCAGGAGTTGGAGGTTACTGTGAGCTGTGATGTCACAGCACTCTACCCAGGGAGACAGCTTGAGGCTCTGTCTCAAAAAAAAAAAAAAATCATTCACTGTAATCAAGTGAGACAGAGACAGAATCCCAAGTATGCAAGGATGGTTTAATATATGCAAATCAATAAATGTGACACACAGCACTAATGAAGGATTTAAAACCATGTGATCATTTCAAGAGATGCAGAAAAAGCATGTGACAAAATTCAAGATCACTTTATGATAAAAACTCACAAAAATTAGTTACAGAAGGAACCTAACACAACATAGCACAATGTAATAAAGCGTATATCTGATAAACCAATAGCCAATGTTATACCAAATGAGGAAAAATTGAAAGTTTTTCCTCTAAGATATGGAAGAAGACAAACATGCTTACTTTCACTACTTCTGTTCAACAGTACTGGCAGGCCCAGCCAAAACAATTAGGCAAGAGAGAAAAATAAAAGGCATCCAAATTGAAATGGAGGATGTCAAATTGTCCCTGTTTGTTGATGACATAATCTTATGTATAGAAAACCCTACAGATGCCACTGAAAAACAAATCTAATAACTGAATACAGTAAAGGTTCAAGATATAAAATCAACACATAAAAATAAACAGTTTACAGTAGCAAACTATCTTTTGAAAAAAACAAAAAAAGCAATCTCAATTATAAAAGTTATAAAAATAAAACACCTTGGAATAAATTTAACCAAGGAGATCAAAAATCTCTACAATAAAATCTATAAAACATTGATAAAACAGGAGGGCGGCGCCTGTGGCTCAAAGGAGTAGGGCACTGGCCCCATATACTGGATGTGGCCAGTTCAAATCCGGCCCCAGCCAAAAAAAAAAAAAAAACTGCAAAAAAAATTAATAAAACAAATTGTAATGGATAAAAATAAATGAAAAGCTATCCTATGCTCAATGAATTGGAAGAATTAATATTTTCAAAATGACATACTACTCAAAGCAATCTAAAGATTCAATATAATATCTATCAAAATATTAACATTTAATTCTTCACAGAAATAGAAAAATAAATATTAAAATTCATATGGAATCGGCTCGGCGCCTGTGGCTCAAGTGGCTAAGGCGCCAGCCACATACACCTAAGGTGGCGGGTTCAAATCCAGCCCCAGGCCCACCAAAACAACCCAGCTGCAATCAAAAAATAGCCGGGCACTGTGGCAGGTGCCTGTAGTCCTAGCTACTTGGGAGGCTGAGGCAGGAGACTTGCTTAAGCCCAGGAGTTGGAGGTTGCTGTGAGCTATGATGCCACAGCACTCTACCCAGGGGGACAGCTTGAGGCTCCCCTCCCAAAAAAAAAAAAATTCATATGGAATCACAAAAGACTTCAAATAGTTCAAATGATCTTAAGCCAAAAGAACAAAGCTGGAAACATCACACCATCTAATTTCAAAATACATTACAAAGCTGTAGTAAATCGAAACCACATGGCATTGGTTTAAAAATAGGCACACAGAACAATGGAAAGAAATGGCCCAGATATAAATCCACACATTTATAGCCAAATGATTTTTTGACAAAGGTGCCAAGAACACACATTGGGGGAAAGATAGTTTTTTCAACAAATGTATTGGGAAAACCGGATAGGCACATGCAAAACATGAAAGTAGGCTCCTCTTACCATATACAAAAATCAACTCAAAATAGACTACATACTTAAATGTGAGACCCAAACAATGAAACTACTAGAAGAAAACATAGGGAAAATAGTATATGACACAAGAATTTTTTATTTTTTAGAAAAAAACATAAAAAGACACAACAAAATAAAAAACAATAGGATTACACTGTGAAGGGAACAATCAATAGAGTGAAGAGACAACCTACAGACTGTATATAAATGTAATAATAAAGCACTGAGGCCAGGCATGGCGGCTCACATATGTAATCCCAGCACTCTGGGAGGCCAAGATAGGTGGATCCCTTGATCCCTGATCCCAGAAGTTCAAGATGAGCCTGAGCAAGAGTAAAGTAGTAACCTGTCTCTACTAAAAATAGAAAAACTAGCTGGACATTGTGGCAGATGCCTTTAGTACCAGCTACTTGGGAAGCTGAGGCAGGTGGATTTCTTGAGCCCAGGAGTTTGAGGTTGCTGTGAGCTATGATGGCACAGCACTCTAGCCTGGTGCAATAGAGTGAGATTCTGTCTCAAATAATAGTAATAATAACAATAATAATGATAACAACAACAACATTGTCTATTTCAAATAGCTAGAAGAGAAGATTTTGAATATTCTCACAACAAAGAAATGACAAATGTTTAAGGTGACAGATCTGTTAGTACCATGACTTGATCATTAAACAATGTATACATATATCAAAATAGCACATTGTACCCCATAAATATCTGCAATTATTATGTGCTAATTTTTGAAAAAAGGGGGGGAAAAGAAAAAGGAAGAATCAAGATATTGGGCCATGTGATAAGATAGAAAATAAAGTTAATTGGCCATAAGGCAATGAGAGTCTGAAGGTCAGAGAGGGATATTACAGCTTATAATGTTAAAAATAGATTGGGGTTATTGAAAGCGAAGTCTCTAGCCAGGGAAGGAGATCATTCTATTGGAGTGGAAGTAAAAGTCAATGGAGGATTAAATTAAAAAATATAATATATTGCTTGGCACTTAATATATATTTAAGTCAATCAGTAACTTTAAGACTGCTTATAGTGAGCCGTTATCAGCATGCTCTCATATACATCAGTATTTTATTCTCTCTAATGGGGAATATAATTCAATAGTCTTGATGATAGGTTAGAAAAGGGTTTCTCCAGGTGTGACCCACTGACCACAGTAAATCAGAATTATTTGAGCAACTTGTAGAAAAAAGTTGGGAAAGTTTTTCAGATAAACCAAAGAGATTACTACTGGGTATCTGCAGTGGAAACCAGCCCTTGTCTAGCATAATTTTCTGGCTTACCTGATTTTTTTTTTTTGGCCAGGTGTGGGTTTGAATCTGCCACCTGCAGCATATGGGGCCAGTGCCCTACCCTTTTGAACCACAGGTGCCACCCTGGATTGTCTGATTTTATGGGGTCTCTGCGCCCTGTATTGTCTTGAATTATTTGCAGTTCTGTACATTGACGATCATTTATAATAATAAAGATAATTCTTGTCTATTGACATGCACATGATCAACTTCTGGTGAAAGCAAAGTTATTTCTTGCCCCTCCAACTTTCTCAAGAATTCAGTTTTGGGCAACGGTACATTTCAAAATAACTAAGACATATTGTAAATATCTTACCACAAAAAATAAGTAAGTGGCTTGGTGCCTGTGGCTCAAGTGGCTAAGGCACCAGCCACATACACCTAAGGTGGTGGGTTCGAATCCAGCCCGGGCCCGCCAAACAACAATAATAGCTACAACCAAAAAAAAAAAAATAGCCAGGCGTTGTGGTGGGCACCTGTGGTCCCAGTTACTTGGGAGGCTGAGGCAGGAGACTCACTTGAGCTATGAGCTGTGATGCCACAGCACTCTACCCAGGGGGATAGCTTGAGGCTCTGTCTCAAAAAAAAAAAAAAGTAAGTGAGGTGATGTTTATGTTAATCATTTTGATGTAAGCATTCCACATTGTATATTAAATCATCACATTGTACCCCATAAATGTATACATTTATTATTTAATAAAAATTAAATTTAAAATATTTTTTTAAATAAATAAATTTTTTTTAAAAATTCCATTTTGGCCAGCTACAGTGGTTAACACCATAATCCCAGAACTCTAGGAGGCCAAGGCAGGAGGATCTCTTGAGCTCAGGATTTCCAGACTAACCTGAGCAAGAGCAAGACTCTGTCTCTACTAAAAATAGAAAAACTAGCCACTGGGGACGGTAGTGGGCACCTGTAGTCCCAGCTACTTGGGAGTCTGAGGCAAGAGGATCATTTAAGCCCAGAAGTGTGAGGTTGCTGTGACCTATGATGCCAAGGGACTCTACCCAGAATGACAGAGTGAGACTCTGTCACAACAACAACAAAAAAAAAATTCAATTTTGAGTTGATGAAGCAAATCTATTTCAGTGTCCCTTAGTGCCTAGTAGGTGTGGCTCTCTCTCTCTCTCTTTTTTTTTATCATTTGTTTTCTTAATTTATTTTTGGATTGACATAAGGGTACATACCATTAGGCTAGGTATGGCACTGTGAATTCTCACTGGAACTTCCTGTAACATTTTACTGGCTCCCTCATTAATAAATGAGTTAAGTAAAAATCTTAGGCACTTGTTCACTTTATAAATTTACTCTTCTTTAAACAATTTTCCTTTAATATTCCTAAAATTAGAGATTCTTTTTTTTTTTTTTTTTGAGACGGAGCCTCAAGCTGTCCTCCTAGGTAGAGTGCCATGGCATCACAGCTCATAGCAACCTCCAACTCCTGGGCTCAAGCGAGTCTCCTGCCTCCACCTCCCAAGTAGCTGGGACCACAGGCGCCCGCCACAACGCCCGGCCATTCCTTGGTTGCAGTCATCATTGTTGTTTGGCGAGCCCGGGCTGGGGATTCGAACCCGCCACCTTAGGTGTACGTGGCTGGCGCCTCAGCTGATTGAGCCACAGGCGCCGAGCCAAAATTCACAAATTCTTAATGATACTCAGGGAGCAACTCTTTGGTCATCATCTGACTCTGTTAGATCATCAACTCTTTACTCTCAAAATTAATAAAAAGAACACTATAATGAGATGTCATCCCACCCCAGTTAAAATGGCTTTTATCAAAAAGGCAATAATGAATGTTGACAAGGGTGTAGATAAAAGGGGACCCCTCATACACTAATGATGAGAATGTAAGTTAGTGCAACGACCATAGAGAAGAGTATAGAGATTCCTCAAAAAAAACTAAAAATAGGGCTCAGCACCTCAGTAGCTCAGCAGTTAGGGCTCCAGCCACATGCACTGGGGCTGGAGGGTTTGAACCTACTCTGAGCCAGCTAAACAAACAAACAAACAACAACAACAAAAATAGTCAGGTATTGTGGTTTGTGCCTATAGTCCCAGCTATAAGTGAAGCTGAGGTAAAAGAATCACTTGAGCCCAAGAGTTTGAGGTTGCTGTGAGCTATGATGCCACAGCACCCTAATGAGGTCGACAAAGTAAGACTGTCTCAAAAAAAAAAAAAAACCTAAAAACAGAATTATCATATGACCCAGCAATCCCACTGAGAGGTGTATATCCAAAGGAGGGGGATTCAGTCTATTAAAAAGGTATCAGCACTCTTCACAGTAGCCAAGATTTGGAATCAACCTAAGTATACATCAACTTACAATTGGATAAAGAAATTGTGGTACATATACACAGTGGAATATTAGGTAAGTGATAAAAAGAATGAAATTCAGCCATTTGCAACAACATAGATGGAACTGGAGAACATTATGTTAAGTGAGATAAGCCAAACCCAGAAAAACATCTGGAATTTTCTCGCTCATGTGGGATCTAAAAATTAAAAACAATTGATCTCATGGCAACAGAGTAGAATGATGGTTAGCTACTCTGGGAAGAGTAGTGGGGATGGGGGGATAAGATGGGGATAGTTAATGGGTACAAAAATATAGTTAGGTAATTGAATAACATGAGTAATATTTGATAGCACAACAAAATGACTGTAGTCAACAAGAAGATAGGGTATACTTTAAAATAACTAAAAAAGTATGGGCAATGCCTCTGGCTCAATGGATAGGGCATGGACCCATATACTGAGGGTGGCAGGTTTGAACCCAGCCCCGGTCAAACTGCAACAAAAAATAGCTGGGCATTGTGGCGGGCACCCGTAGTCCCAGCTGCTTGGGAAGCTGAGGCAAGAGAATTGCCTAAGCCCAGGAGTTGGAGGTTACTGTCAGCTGTGACAGCATAGCACTCTACTGAGGGCAATAAAATGAAACTCTATCTCTAAATAAATAAATAAATAAAACTTAGAAAGTAGAATTAGAATGTTCCTAACACAAAGAAACGATGTGTACTTGAAGAGATGGATATCCCAATTACCCTGATTTGATTAATTCACATTGTATATCTGTATCAAAAATCAGCAAAAAAAATTAAGAAAAAAAAGAAAAATCGAGATCTTACCTTTCCCAAACATACTGTTTTAGTGTATTCAAAACCTCAATGAGGTCAAGTTCTTCACAGAATTCTCACTAACAAATGCAGAAAGAATGATAGAAAATCACCAGTTTTCAATCTCAGTGAGATAATGGATCTAGGATGATCCATGTTGACAACTCTATAAGGAAGGGATCCAGCCGCCACTTTTCAAGAACAGTGATCAATCTTAGTGTCACTCAAATTAGAGAGGCCTTGACATTTTACTTCAAGATCCAATGCCATAGCCAACGATAGTGCTCCACCATGAAGTATTCTTACCCATAAAATTGAACCTAAGCCTAAATTAAGCTTTGAGCTCTAGCAACCAGTTTGTAGGAAATATGGGGATTAGAGAAACTACTCTGACACCATCGTAAGGCAGCAACGGGCCAAACTCAGAATGTGCAGTACGCTGTGGTACGAAGGACTGATTTCTCCAACCAATGAACTGAATTTTTTTAGAAAGGGGCAGAAGAGGATAGAATAAAAGACATAGCAGATATAACAACCAAAAGCAATTTGGAGGCCTTATTTAGATCCTAATTTGAACAAATCAGCAGTGAAAAACATTTGAGACTATCACAACATTTTAACATGGGCTGAGTATTATTAATAGATGAAATTCTTTTAAACCACTGTTCATTTTGTTTGGTAAGGTCATGACACAATAATTGTGTGGGGAGTAAAACAGTCCATTTTCCCCATAAGTCCTATTATTTTAAGTTTACTATATTGCCAACTGAAAGGTTTTTTTTTAAGGAATACATACGGTGTCATAGCAAAAATAACTGTATGAGAAGTTAAAATGTTGACCACTCATTAGAAACTGCTGTTGAACAAACTGCTAAACTTCTCTGGACTGTCTGGATTTTAAAAATTTGACAAATGGGAACACCACCGATCTCAAGGAGTGCTGAGATTGTATAATAAAATGCTTGTCATCTAGCATGTTGGGAGAACTGGAAAAATAGTAGCTGTTGTTATCCAGGGACAAGTCTTGGTTGTCTACCTCTTCTGCTGAGCGAGGCAGGTCAAAGTAACTGGGCTGTCCAGTGCAGGTATTTTAACATGATTATTCAGTGACTGATCCTGCTCTTTCTCCTCTTGCTCTGCCGGGCCACATAAGCACAACCAGTCTTCCTTGTTCCCTCCTCTGGTCTGTAAGTTAAACCCCACATGAAGCCACACCCTGAACTGTCAGCCTGATTCAGACAAACTGAGCTATTCAGGAAACTATTAAGTTCCTGCTCCTTGGGATGAGAATGGAGTCAACCCCTGTATTTGGAGAAGCATCCCCTGTCTGTGCTCCCCAGCAGTTTTTTTTGACATCCCATTGCCAGTGATAAACTGGGGCCTGGCTCAGCTCCCAGGAGGACCTCCTATTTTAGGGGCCAGGGCCTCACATTCAGTCCCATCACCTGGTACCCTCCTCACCACTCTGTCTGCAAAAGCTTGGTCAAAAGGAACCCCACGGGGGATCCCACCCACAGCAAAGACAGATATGAAAGGACCCTTGTCAGAGATTCCTAGAGCCCTGTATAGTCCTTATGCAATATAGCTGCCCATACACACGGAGGCGGACTTGAGGAACCTTAAAATCACAGCACTGAGTTTACGGTAGAACTGTGGATCTCTGCTCCTCGGGGCTCTCTTAGGTTCAAGGGTAAACTGCTGGGAGCCAGGTCCTGGGGCTTCCCTCGTGAGAAGGCTCAGAATCACAATCTACCTTTCTCCCCAGGTTGGCTGGGAGCTGACCGGCCAGCGACTGCCGCAGACACCTGCCAGCTCAGCCTCTCCTGACCAGGGCATCCCCAGACTGCATCAGTACCAGATCCTACTGAGGGGCCTTTTCATGGTAATGGTGGGATTCAGGAAGAAGAAGGTGAGAAAGAGAGAAGTGGGTGAAGAAAGCAGAAGAAAGAAAATAAAGGTGAGAACGAGGCTCAAGTGGGAAGAAACAGCAAAAAGCTAATTGGCGACTTGGGTGTCACATGCCGATGTTGCTGTCAGGTACTTCTTGATTTTAAAAATATATCTAAAAGTACTTAGGAAAGACTTGCAGGATTATATCCTGAAAGGATTCATAGTTTTGTTACAGAAGTTTGGCCCCAAAGGGCTTTTGTTTCCCATGAAAATGCATGAATTATGAGGGTGAAAAGCTTTTTGTTTTTTGGGTTTTTTTAGACAGAGTCTCTCTCAGCTGCTTTCAATAGAGTTCCATGGCTTCATAGCTCACTGAAACCTTAAACTCCTGGGCTCAAGTAATCTTCTTGTATCAGCCTTCCAAGTACCTGGGACTACAGGCACCTGCCACAAGCCCTAGGTAGTTTTTCTATTTTTAGTGGAGATGGGAGTCTCGCTCTTGCTCAGGCTGATCTCGAACTCCTGAGCTCAAGGGATCCACCTGCCTCAGCCTCCCAAAGTGTTAGGATTATAGGAGTGAGCCACCACACCCAGCTTGGGTGAAAAGTTTTTGATCAGTTAAGAGATCTTTAGTCTTACTTAGGTTTTAATAAGACTGCCTCACTCCAAGGGCATCCAGATCATCTAGACATTTAATGTTAAACAGTGAAGTGACATTCAGTGCCACTTAGGTTGTCCCTGTAGAAGTGACTGTTGCCGACCCAGAGCTTTCCTCCCTGTCACTGTCACATCCTGGTGGGGCGAGGGGCAGACCTCCAGGTGTCTCTAACAAAGTGCTTCCAAGCCTGTATCCTCAGAGAGGGCGTCTTGCTCACAAGTAGTCTGAGAACAAGCTCTTACATGGTCTAGAAAGGAAACCTCTGAAAACATAGGAGCAGCTTATTTTTTTTTTTAAGATGGGGATGAGGATAAAAACATATCCAGTTGACTGGACAAATTAGTTCTAGGTAGAAAAAATATGTGAAATATTTTGTGCTGAAAGGTAGGTATGAGCTGGAGAAGATGAATGGTGATGATGACTGTGTTATGGGCTTTGTGGAGGGAAAATGTAGGAGATACTAGAGCTGGATCACTTAAAAATGCATTGGTTTTCACCATTATTCTTGACAAGAGTAGGGACAAAAAAGAATGTCTTAATTCCCCAACAGCTTAGAAAAATAGATGAAACAGACAAACATAAGTTGTAAGTGACACTTTCTACCCAGAATGTCTAGGGCCATCTGAGTGTTTTAAAGATACCTTCCCAAAAACAAACCCTGAAAAGAACTACCACCAACTTACTAGGCTCTTCTTTCAAAAACAGAGGATTGAGTAAAAGATTATTGCTTCGGGATTTGGATGACTCCCAAGAACATTCATATTTCTGAAGCGAAAGCCAGCCCAATTTAAAAGTTTTACGAAAAGCTGAACTGGAGTGGTTTCTAAATAAAATCCAAGAAAATTTTCAAGTTGACTTTGTCTATTTAGAATTGTCTAAACTAAAGGAAAAGTGTGAACAATATATATTAGGAATACTGCTGGACTTAAGTTTTCACTTCTATCAAAAGGATTAAACTGAAGGAAAGAACCTTTGCTCCTTTATGCATGAAAGACACATTCTAAAAACTTAAACATCAATTATTTATCCAAGCAAGCTTCAAAATTGATCTTTTATGAGAACTCATGGTGTGAGTTGGTGGTATGGTGAATGCCTGAATGCATCAGAGGTGTGTAGTAATTATGTATGGCTCCATAAAAAGTATTCCCTCAAATTTAAGAGCTTAAAACACATTATTAACCAGGAACCTAAGAGTGGCTCAGTTGGATGGTTCTGACTCATGAGATTATTATGAAGCTGTCACCTAGGGCTTAAGTCTTCTGAGGCCTGACTGGGGCTGGGGAATCTGCTTCCCAGCTTATTCATGTGGTTGTTGACAGGACTCACGGTTGCTCATCCCATGAGAGTCTCATTACAAGGCAGTTGGTTTTCCTTTGAATGAGTGAAGAGGGATGGAAGCCACAGTATCTTTTATACCCTAATCTTGGAAGTGACATACCATCACTTCTGCCATATTCTGTTTGTCACACACATGAATTCTGGGACAGTGTAGGAAGGGACAATTCAAGGGTGTGAATTCTAGGGGAAGACCATCTTGGGGCCTGGCTACCAAAGTCTGCCCTCTTGGCCCCAATCAATCAAGTCCCTCCCATATATAAAACACCCATATATGAAATGCATTTCCTTCATCTCAACACTTCTAAAATTCTCATCCCATTATAATATCAGCTCAAAGTCCAGGGTCAGAATCCTATCATTTAAAACAGGTCCATGCCGGGTGAGGTGGCTCACAGCTGTAATCCTAGCACTCTGGGAGGCAAAGGTGGGTGGATGGCTTGAGCTGAGGAGTTCACGACTAGCCTGAGCAAGACTGAGACCCCATCTCTAAAAAAAAAAAAAAAATAGTTGGGTGTTGTGACAAGTGCCCATATTACTAGCCACTTGGGAGGCTGAGGCAAAAGGATAACTTGGGCCCAAGAGACTGTGAGCTATCATGGCATGGCACTCAACCCAGGGTGACAGAGTGTGACTCTGTTTAAAAAAAAAAAATCAGGTCCAGATACACATGAGGATTCTCAGGTGTAATTTCTTTCCTTTTCTTTTGAGACGCTGGTCTTGTTTTGTTGCTCAGGTTGATGTGCTATGGCACAATTATAGTTCACTGCAGCCTCAAACTACTGGGCTCAAACAATCTTCTCACCTTGGCCTCTCCAGTCCCTTGGATTATAGGTATGAGTCACTAAACCTGGCCCAAGGTATAATTTTTCCTTTTTTTGAGATAGAGTCTCACTCTGTTGCCCCAGCTAGAGTGCCATGGTGTGAGCCCAGCTCACAGCAACATCACACTACTGAGTTCAAGCAATCCTCCTGCCTCAGCCTCCGGAGGCACCCACCGCAAGGCCAGGCTAAGTTTTCTATTTTTAGTAGAGATAGGGTGTCGCTTTACTCAAGCTGTTCTGGAACTCCTGAGCTTGAGTGATCCTCCACCTTGGGCCCCCTGAGTTGCTGGGAGCCACCTTGCCCAGCCACCCACTTCTCATGTTCTTGACCTGTGGTCTCAAGTACAGTTTTCATTTGTCAAAATTAAGTGTACAATATAAATAGCATATTCATCTTGATCTTATGTCCAGCATGTTAGAAATAGGAAAATACGTTTGTCTTTAAAGAGAAAGATGAAGATTTCTGATTCGCAACATGCTAACATTCTAAAAGTCCCATTAAGGAAGTCAGAAAGTGTTCAGCACAACAGACATCCAGCTGATTTCCCTCTGGGTCCACTCTCCACCTTCCCATCCTTCTCGCTGCCCAGGAGGTAAGCCTTGGGGAACGACACAACAGGCCTCTTTGCCATCTGGCTTCCTTCTCCCCAGTATTGAGTGGAGGCAGAAAGGACATTTCCCCGAGCTCTATCACCTGGGCTGACCGCATTCTTCCCTAAAATACAGGGTCTTCTCATGACAGCTGCTTTGAATGATCTTTTCCCTGCACGTGTCAGGAACTTCTCCCTGCCCTGTCCCTCCAGGTCCAGGGGCACTAAACCGCCCTCAGAGCCCTACACTGTCCCTGTGGTCTCCCTCCCTACCCTTGAATCCTCCTACCCTGAGTGTGCTATTTCAACTGCTGGGACCCTGAGTGAGCATATATTTATGTACAGTTTCTAGTTTGGCTTTCTTGGAGCTAGCCTGGGGTGCCTTAGTTTAAGGCTCCTGTCACCCTCCTCCAAGTCAGTAACTTCCTGGAATTCTTGCTGCTGTGCAGGTGGCCAGGCCCCCATTATTATTCTTGGTTTGAAGGTGGCAAAATATCACCTTCTGGCCTTTGGATGATGTCAAGCTCTGTAAAGAAACCAAATGGGAAGAGGCAACTTGCAGGGTTCTTCTGGAAAAATTCTTATTATCAAAATTGCTGGTAAATTTTAGAACTGCATAATATTTTCCCTTAGATTAGGCATTTATTCTAACAGAAGGTAAAGTAAAAGAAAGAGATCAAAGTTGTCAAAGACACTTGTGCTAAGCTAGTTTCAGATGTATTCTATTTGGGCTGCTAACTGCAAGCCGGGTTTGAGAAAGGGGAGAATAAAATCCATCCAGGTTCTAGAATAATTGTTCTCAAGGTATATGGGAAGGAAGGTTTTCACTGTCTTCTGGAAGGCATTTTGGAAATTGTGGGGAATATTTGATTATGGCCCAACGAGCAGAAAGCCAGTCAGCCTGCAGCGAGAAGGCTTATCCCACACAGCAGAGAATAACCCTGCAGGAACATTATATTCTGAGAATGTGCACATCGCTGGAACACCTGTTTTTAATTATCTAGGCAAAGGACTTAGGTTTTCTTTTACATTAAAAGAAAGGGAGGGGAAAAAGGAAGGGAGGGGGGAAAGGAAGGAAGGGAGGGAGGTAAGAATTGATTCAGGTGTAGCTTTAAGAATCACTGAAATTTCCAGGAGCACGACAGCCACAGAAATTGAGGGACTCTCATACATTGTTTTGTTGCTGTTGTTGTTTTTTGAGACAGAGTCTCAAGCTGTTGCCCTGGGTAGAGTGCCCTGGCATCACAGCTCCCAGCAACCTCAAACTCTTGGGCTTAAGTGATTCTCTTGCCTCAGCCTCCCAAGTAGCTGGGACTACAGGCACCCGCTACAACACCTGGCTATTTTTTGGTTGTAGTTGTATTGTTTTTTGGCAAACTTAGTTCAAATCCTCCAACTCCAGTGTATATGGCTGGTGCCCTAGCCGCTGAGCTACAGGCACCAAGCCTTGTGCTTTGTTTTGTTTGAATTTTACCAAGCTCATCATGACTTGAGAAAAAGCGCACAACTATCAGTCTGCATTTGTAGCTACAGCCTTCAAGGTGAGTCAACAAAAATAGTTAAGTGCCTGACAGACAAATTTCTTGTGTCTTTATCTAGCAGAGTTGTATTCTACTGTATATACTGAAATTTATTTTAAAAAGTCGCCTTACACACAATTTCAAAAAAATTAATATAATACAACAATGAAAATATAAATGAC
>CAUYQV010065964.1:0-30765 GCA_963574575.1 Galagoides demidoff
TGGCGGGCGCCTGTGGTCCCAGCTACTTGGGAGGCGGAGGCAGGAGACTCGCTTGAGCCCAGGAGTTGGAGGTTGCTATGAGCTGTGATGCCATGGCACTCTACCCAGGGGGATAGCTTAAGGCTCCGTCTCAAAAAAAAATAAAATAAAATAAAGTGCTATACCAGTCAGGGTACTGGCAGCAAACAGAATGGATTCCAGAGGGTTCAAATGCAGACACTTAGATGAAGGTGCCCTTACAGAAGTGTGTTCAGGGGTTGAGGGAGCAAATGAGGGATGGGGATCTGCTGCTGGGGGCCAGTGAGAGGTGGAGCCATGGAAGGATGTGGCAATTGTCAGAGATTTGAGTGCCTGAAGCTGGAAGAAGCAGGGAAGAAATCCCCTAATCTCGCTCTCACTTTCTTCCCCTGCCCTCCTCTCTTGCCAGTTCCTCCTGTTGGCTGGGCCTGAGGTAGAGGGTGACAGGCAAGGAGCCAAATGATGTGATCCATGAAGGTCAGTCTCCTAGGGCTCAGAGCAAGACAGAGAAGGGCAGCAATGGACCTAGAGTGGGAATTAGTGTCAAACAGAGAAAAACCAGCACATCAAAGGATCAGAAATCAGAGGTCAGAAATAAGATCTAAGACTCCTTACAACTTGCCATTCTTTCATTCTGATCACAACTCTTTAAATATTGAGCTCTTTCTTTTCCTAAACCATGTTATGCCCTGATCGAAGTAAATAGGGGCAGAGCTGGTGTGTGAAGGGCATAGAGGTGGGACCCTGGGAAGAGCCCTTGACCTCTCTATCTGAAGCAGCATCCTCCATCACCCATCACACTAGACATTTAGACATATGATGCCCCATATTATTTACTTGTTTAGTGCCTGTCTCCCTGAGCAGAATGTCCTTATTCTGATGTCAGGGGCTTGGCCTGTGCTGTTCACTAAACACAGTGGCGGGTTCCTTTCCAGTGAATTTATAAGAAGTGTAGAACTCTTCCTTCCTTAAGTTATTTTATCATTTTTGTTAGGGGTGATATTTTGAACAAGTCTCCTGCTGCAATGAAATAATGCTTATGGTTGGGTGCCTCAATAGGCACTCAGTACATATTTGTCCTATGAATCAATGAATCGTGATCCTTTATGTTTTAGGGTTGAAGTATCAGAGCATGTGGGAGGTAAGAAGTCTGAGTGGAGAGAGTTGTCCTGGTTGGGTTTCCTCCTGCGGTCCTCATGGTCTGCTCAATGACTACCTCCAGGTCTGACTCTCTGAGACGTCTCCTTGGATATCTTAGAGGCCCAGATGAATGCCTTTCTTCTGCTGTGCCTGACCAGCCTGCTTTCCCATTCCCCAGTGGGAAGTATACATAGTGACTAAGAGCCAGATGCAGGAGTCAGAGTGCCTGAGTCCAAATTCCAGCTCTGCCTGACCACTCTGTGCCTCAGTTTCCCCATCTGTAAAGCAGAAATAATAACTCATTCTTATTAGATTGTTGGGAGGAATAAATGAATAAGTGACGTCAGGCACTTGGAACAGCACCTGCATCTCATTCTACACATAGTAAGCAGGTGCTCTCTGTGCTACCCACTAGCATCGCAGGGGGTAGCAGGAATCGTCCCCCACTTTGTGGTTCCTCATATCCAGCACCATCCAAGAGAACTATAACTCAAGTTTTTAATGTGATCTTGAATTGTCTAACAGCCACATTTAAAACATTTAAAAGAATAAGGAGGCTAGGAGTGGTGGTTTACACCTGTAATCTTCACACTCTGGGGGGCTGAGGCAAGTGGATTGCCTGAGCTCAGGAGTTTGAGACCAGCCTAAGCAAGAGTGAGACTTTGTATCTACCAAAAATAGACAAATTGGCCAGGCATCACAGTGGGCACCTGTAGTCCCAGCTACTTGGGAGGCTGAGGCAAGAGGATCACTTGAGCCCAAGAGTGCAAGGTTGCTGTAAGCTATGATGCCACAGCATTCTACTCAGGGCAACAGAATGAGACTTTGTCTCAAGAAAGAAAGAAAGAAAGGAGAAAGGGAGGGAAGGAAGGAAGGAAGGAAAGGAAAATTATCTTTCACAATAATATTTAGCCCCATCTATCAAAAATATGATGGCTTGAAAATGGATTCAACCTCTTGGGGGAAGAACACATTTATAAGAGGAAGTTTGCCTGACAAATGCAATTAATGTAACCTGGATCTTTGTACCCTCAATGAATCCCCAATAATAAAAAAATTATGGATTCAATGTAATAATTATTAGTGAGATACTTGACATTCTTTAAAAGAAATTTTAATGTACCCTTTGAAATCTGGTGTGTGTGTGCTGTACTCACACCACTTCTCATTTTAGACAAGCCATATTCAAGAGCTCAACAACCACCTGGTGGCCGCTGTGCTGGCAGTGTGGTTCTAACTGGCAGTGAGTAGCATGGATGTTCTCTGATCTGCTCCTTCCTCACCTCCTCCGCCCACTTTCAGCTTTGCTTTGCATCACTCTCATCCCATCAGGGGTTCTGCAAGAGCCTCAGAACTGGTTTTCCAGCCTCCAGGTGCCCTGTTCCTATTTGTTCTTCATTCTGCAGCTAGAGAAATGTCCCTAAAACACACATCTGATCACTTATTGACCTTGCTCGAAATCTTTCAGGGGTGCTCCATTTCCTGTGGAGGGGACTACTTTGACCTCCTTCACTCCTGAGGATGTGTCCTCTGCTGCCCCAGTGGCTCTGGCCTTACCTGCTGCTACACCTCACACTCTGTGCTCAGTGCCTTCTGCACCAATGGCTCCTGCTTTTCCCTGTGGGCTTGCCCTCCTCGCTGTCCCTCACCCTAGGACTTGGCAATTCTGGGGTCCCTTTCACACCTATAGGCTGATTAGCAGTTGATTCATCTCCCGGGCACTTCCTAAACACCCTGTACATGCTTTTGTTTCGGCAGGTGTTACACTGTTTGTACTTGTATCATCACTTACTATTTGCCCATCTCCACCATGACCTTCTTAGGACAGGAGCTGTACCTTTTGTCTCTGCATGTTTCATTTCTAGGTCCTGGATGCTGAGCTCATGCAATTTCCCTGCCCTGTGTATACAGCTTGGGTTGGGATTTGTGTATATAAAAGGAAGCAGTGAGAAATGATTCTGGAAGGGCAGTCTGCGGTCTGGTTGTGAAGAACTTTGATTACCAGGCTGAGGAGAATTCCAGCTTTATTCTGTAGGCAATGGGGAGCCATGGCAGGTGTTGAGGAGATCAGTTAGGGCAAGAGATGAGGCCCACAGGGGCTTTTGGCTTGACTTTTTAGGCTCAAGGTAAGGTCAAACACAAACCCTCAGCACCCTCTGGAAAAGTCTGGAGGGGAATGACATACACGATCTGCCTCCTAGAACTACCTTTTCTCATGGCTTAGGAATGAATTGGAGAAAGGGAGTGAGGGAGAGAGTGAATCCTGGTGAGCTTTGATAGGCCAGACCCTTTTCAAATAGTATGTGTGTGAATATACACAGGTATGAATTTTCCCAGTGGCCCTGAGATGAAAATATTCTTTCTACTTTACAGAGAGGGAAATTCAAGTCTAAGGGTAATTAAGAAAGTTGTCCAGATCACCCTGTAGTGAGTGTCTGAGCTGGAGTCCTGCGGGGCCTGAATGCTTGCTGTGGGACTAGGAAGTAGAAGTGGGTAAATCAGGGCGAGACTTAGGCAGGACAAGGCTGGCACAGCGTCCCCCCCCACCCCAAGTTGGGACACCTGCATCAGGGAGGTAGCAGCCTCTGGGTTGCTCTGAGAAGTGCACAATGAGCTAGGGGCTGCTTCTCAGTGATAAAGTCATTCTGGGTGGCTCTGCAAGGGCTGGCAGACCAGACTGAAAGTGCCTTGGCGTGGAATCAAATAGACGCATAGGGCTTGGAAACAAAATGGGTTCCTTACTTGGTCCTCCCCTTCCCCATAAGATTTTGATTAAATTGACAAGATCTTCTGGTCACAACCAAAGCCTTAGGTTTAATAATGCCTTCATTTAAAAATCCTTGAGATAATTTTTGGCTCTCTTTAGTATGAAAGGATTTTCCCCCCAGGCCTTTAATTCTGCAGTCATCAATGTTTCCAATGGAAGGTGGCTCCACGGGGCTCTCTGGGTCTTCATTAATGACTCTCTAATCAGTGTTCCTCTCCAACTGCTTTATCCCCCTCTTTTTCTAGTTTCTCAAGGAAGGGCTTATCTAGAACTTGTTTCAACTTCAAACAGACACTTCATAATAGTAAATTGCCGCAAGGCTTTATCAAACGGAATAATATTTTCATCCTCTTTCTTCTGGATCTTAGTATCAGTGCAAAGCCACCCTTGGGAAATGTGGCCTGCCCTCCCCCAGGTTGTGAGCAAAACAGATCTTGAGAAGGCCACAAAGGTGTACATACAACAAAGGTCTCCTCATGCTAGTAAAACAACGGCAGCCTGACATTTTCAAGAATACCTGGAGAATTTTGGTTTGCAGATAGCGCCTGAAAAATCCTCTGGTAAGTGCTAACCTAAGCAATTTTGGATAGAGATGGGGGTGGGCAGGACTCAGCCTCTTTTGAAATGAATAGTGAATTCCTTCTCTTGGTCTGCTCATTTACAGGCCCCACTGATATTTTCACATTTTTCATTTGCAATGTTCTCTCTTTCTCTCTTTTGTCACATACAAAGACATAAGAACACAGTAAACAGTTGTGTTGCTCAGGGCCCAAGAAACTTTCATGTCCCTCAGATGCCACCATGGACTATTTATTGTAAACCTACAGCCTAAGATATTAATGTGAAGGTGTGCCAGGCTTGAGTGGACTGTGGCTGCAGAATCTGCGTGGGGGCCATTCTGAGCACCCAGATCAGGAGCCATGATGTAGGGCTCACCCCTCATCAGGCAGCTTGAGCCTGGCTCTCCTCTCTCTGGGAACTTGCAAGAATGGACCTAATGGCCCATTGATTCACTTAGCTACACAGCTAATATTTATTAAGCTGTGACCGAGCTTGTGGCGGTTATGTACAGGGACACAGAGATAAAGGGGAAATTATCCTGATCTGTGGTGTGCACTGTGTTGTGGGGAAGATGGCAGACATGTTAAGAGGCATGCCAAGAGGTGGCGGGTGCAGACAGAAGGTGGTGGAATGACCTCTGGGAGCATGGAGGGGGCATACGGTAAATTTTATAAACTTCATACTTCCCTGATGCCTACATATCCCTGTCTGGGTAGAAATGCACACCAGTGTGACAATGCTGGCCCTGCATCAAGTCCACCTTCTTACCTTCCCCTGTGACCTAGTGACATCTAGGGGTTGCTTCCCAGTGGCAATCACATCCTCTTGCCTTCTTGCATATGCGCTCTGCCCTGACCCCACGTATGCCCTATCACCTCTCTTCAGATTCCTTCCCCTCTCCCTCAAAGCTTTTACCATGTGGCTCCTCACTTCCCTCTCTGGAACGTGTAAGGATAACAAGTCCTTTAACCTCCTATGCCTCTCCAGTTAACACAGCTGTGTTGGAATGATTCTTAAAGCCCCATTCCCCCTAGGGGGAATTGCTCCCCATTCATGACACAGTGGGCATTCTTTCTAGCTAGTGGGGTTAGTGATTCCAGACAGAAGGAACAGTCTGCACAAAGTCATGGCCACAGGCAGGATCCTGTTGCACTGTGTCTGGAGCCTGGGGAGTGGGCGAGTGGACAGGTGGCAGAGGCCTTGAATGTCAGGGCAAGGAGATGGCTAAGGATTTTCCCTGCGAAGATGGGGAGCCAGGAGAGCTACTCTGTTTTATCAGGTAAGTGACAGGATCACACTGGTGTCCAGGAAGGAGTTTTCTGGTAGCCATGCAGAACAAAGGCAGGGGAGGTAGGAGCTGGCAGGGGTATCTAGGACAGCCAGATTTGGAGACCCAGGAAATATATATGGGGTCAGGGTAACTAGAATTATTCTGGGTGGTGGGTGTATAGAGACACTGTGATAAGAATTCCAGGGGGACAAGACACAGGTCAGGTGGAGGCTGGTTCAAGGGACTGGTGACGGAGTGTCCTACTTGTCTCTGGGGAAGGATGCCCCACCAGAGTGGCCAGTGGGGACTGCACTCCAGCCTATCTTCTGCAGGCCATATTTGATGGGGACTGTGTACACCCAGAAAAAAGGAGGGGCACATTTTCCTAATTTGTACATTATGAGCTGGTGGTGACCCCAGAGAATAGGGCTGTTTTTAACCTGATTAAGTCTGAGGTCCTATGGGAATGAGGACATGGCTTTCTGAGTGGCAGAACCAGTCTCTCAGAGGTCACAGGGTCCAGGGCCTGCTCTCTGTCGTGCCTGGCTTTTGCACACTCCTTTGGTTTTGCTCCCTGGATCTGCAATCCCCATGGCCACTCAGCCCTTGACTTTGGACCTGCTTTTCAGAAGACCTTGGCTCCCTCCTGCCACCCTTTGACTGATCCTGGTGCCAAAGCCCCACAAATGACTCCCTTTCACAGGTTTTCTCATTAGCCCTGGGCTTCCAGGATGGGGCTGGATGTGGGGGTAGGATCCTAGAGTCTGGGAGGCAGGAGAGAAAGGAGGTATTGGCGCTTAGACCATATCACAAGGTGGAGCCCTGCTCCCACCAGCTGCGTTGGGAGACGATCCTGCTCTGGCTGTGCCTGTCCAGTGGGCACCTGGTTTGTGCACTAGGCTGCTTAGCTGGGCAAGCATGTGCTGCTCAAACTCAGCTCTTCTGATTCTCAGCCCAGCACAAAGTCTCACCTGTGCCCCTTTGCCCTGCTTGGCCTCATGGCAGGCCCCCTATCTTTCAGCTTTGTTGAAATCCTTCTCTCTTCTAGGCCCCTCTTGACACCATGTGGATTTTGTGGCCAGCAGACCCTCAGCCTCCACTTTGAATCATACAGCATTGGTGACAATGTCTCTTTATCTTCATCCTTCCTGAGCATCCTGTGAGTCCCACTGAGGAGGAAGTGATCTCTAACCTGCCTGGGTGCCGCCAGAGTCTCACCTGTGGAATTTGGTTTGCCATGGATCAGGGTTTGCTCAGTGAGAGTGAAGGACATAGGCAGGACAGTGAAGGAGAGAGATGTGACCAGCTCTGCAACAGTGCAGATGGACAGGTGTGGAAAAGATCCCTTTGGGCTGAGCCACAAAACTGCATGTATGTCCTAGTGAATCAGTCAGGAAAGGTTAGATGATGGTGCACAGCAGCCTGAAACAAAATGCCCAATCAGGAAATGCCCAATCCTGGTTATGGGGGGTGGGAGTGAAGGAGGATCCCATCTGTACTCAGGAACTCAGGCTGACAAAGGGTTTTCCCCAGGGACTAAAGGGTTTTCCCCAGGGACTACATGCCTTGGAGGGATGGGAGAGCTTGGGGAACTTGGTCCAGAAGTGGAATAGGGTCCTACTAATAACAGACTTGGCCACATGGTCCTACCATGCTTCAGGACAGGCTAGTAAGGGAGGTCTTCTCTGTGCCCAGAGAGGAGAAGAGAGGCAGACACTGGTGAGTGCTAGCAAAGTCTACCTCACTCACTAATGACAGAGTGCGGAAAACCCTATGATTGATTATACCCTTTTCTTGCATTAGGGTCTAGAGCAGTGGTTCTTAACCTGTGAGTTGTGACCCCTTTGTAACACTGAAAATACATTGAGGCATTAGGAAGGTGGAGAACCACTGGTCTAGAGTCATAGTTTCAAGGTTGTCCATTCCCCTGAATCACAACATTTCTACCAGATGTGACTCCACTCTCTGCCTGGATGCCTACGAGAGTCAAGGGGAACTCACCCCTACCCCTGCCCCAATGCAGCTAAATCCAACTATGACAACTCCATTACAAGGTTTCTCCAGCTGTTATCTTTTCATTGTTTCCAAATTTCCCCCTGGGGCTCAAAGGAGAAGTTTAATTCTTTTTTCCTGCATGGCTTTGGAGATCTGGCTTACCTCTCCCTTGTCTTTTCTTCTCTAAGTCCAACTGATGGCTGGTGGTGCCCAACTCCCCACACGAATGGCTTGCTTTGCCATGGGAGCCTGAAGGGCTGCCTAGAGGGGGTGTGGAAAGCTGGGGTGGGGAGCCCTGGGCAGATGTCCCTTTTCAATTCACAGCATCTTTGGGGAGCAGATCATGATGTTGATTCATTGTGTCTACATTCCCCTGGTCTTCATGCCTGTGCCTGGAGAGCCCATAAGCTCAATACCTTCCTGTGAGTGTTGCTTCTTCTCTATTTTGTATTTCTAGTCCTCATTTCCATTTTCTATGAAGTGAACTTGTTAAGCTCCTTAGAAGCACTTGTTCAGCTGTGGCTACTTCAGCATGTAGATAGACTTATCACCACATTGGAGATGGGTTTTCAGCATTGGCTGTTGGGTAGGCTCCAGTTTTTTTTTTTTCTGGAGATAAAGTCTTGCTCTGTCACCCAGGCTGGCACGGTGTGGCAGCATCATAGCTTACTGCAGCCTCAAACTCCTGGGCTCAAGTGATCTTCCTGCCTCAGCTTCCAAAGTTTTGAGATTACAGGCATTAGCCACCAGGTTTTGCTTTAAAAAGCCGCCCCCCCCACACACACTGTAAAACTTCCGCTTAATATTATGCATTATTGTAGCAAACATCTAATTTGCTGTCTTCTAAATGTCTAGTTCACTGCCAATGTTTGGGGAAACAAACACTTGTAAGTATGTAAAGAAAGGTTTGCTTTTATAGGGCTTGGGTGGAATTTTGGGATGTTCAGGTAAAGAAGAAAATTCAGTCAGGATCTTCTATAATACCCATACTCTGTTTGCATTTTGCCCCAGCCAAGTATGAAAGCTCTCAGCAAAACGAAGATGCATCTTTGTTGTGATTCTCCTGTTACCTTGAGTTAGCTCCAGGTCATTTCCATGTTGTCCTGGGATCCAGAACAGCTGGAAACATGGGCTGCTAGAGAAATTGGGATGAAAACCCCTCAGGCTCCTACCACTGCCTTCCTGAACTTCTGGAAGAATTGCAGAATCTGTGTTCTATAGGGCAATGAGGGGGGGATTTCTGTTTTAGATTAACAGGAGGATTTATCATGCCAAGAGGTCAATATTTACCTTGGCTTCAGCTTGATGAGTATTTACCCTCTGTTCAGTGGCTCTCTCTGCTGACTTCAGCAGATGTGAAGATCTGCTTTTTGTCGGCTGAAGACC
Source organism: Galagoides demidoff (assembly GCA_963574575.1). NCBI lineage: Eukaryota > Metazoa > Chordata > Mammalia > Primates > Galagidae > Galagoides > Galagoides demidoff. Next base: position 9,138 of record CAUYQV010065964.1, read on the forward strand.
AACATTTTCGGTCAGGATGCTGACCGATATTTTCTTATCAGAAAGGCCTGGAGACATAACTGCCATGGAGCCCGCTTCTCTGATGTAGCTTGTCTTCTTTCATCAAGAAATCTGATCTCTCATTGTACAAACAACCATGTTTCTAAGGCACTTTTGCACTTACAGAATGGGTGAAGCACGAGATTCTGGGGAGGTCACCTCTGTGTCCTTGTCTGCAGATGGAGATAGTAATTGTAATTGCTGCCTTGTTCTAGTCAGAGTGTTGCTGTGACCAGCTGAGGATGTAAAGGCTGAGAAAGCATTTTGTAAACAGTGAACCTTATTTGTCCGGCTTCCATTTTACTGGGTTTCAGTGTGCATTGGGCGGGGTGGGGGGGTGTCTCTGTGATTGTTGAAGGTCACCAAGGAAGAGAGGAGGAAGGGGCATTGAGACCTGGATCCCAAGTACAGGCCTCTAATGCTAGGTTTCTTGGGCTCTTGGCAACATTGGCTTTTGCCTCTCTGGAAGTTTTAGCCTGTGTTTGGGGAATGCTGAGGCATAGTTTTGAAATACAGAGAAAAGTTCTTATGTGGAGGCCTGGTGGGAGGCCACAAGACGATGGTTCCGTGGGGTGGGAGGTGGCAGCTGCAGCTAACATTCTGAGGCAGAAAACTCAGCCCTTCCAAGGGCTCTGCCAAGTCCTTTATTTTAGGGCTGCTCATCGCTCCCACTTCTGCAGTGTTTTATCTTTAAAAATAATGGAAATCTCACCTTTCACTCAATGATATTCTATTTGTTTTAAAATAAAGTTTTATTTAAAATTATTGACCATGGACTAAGATGTGTTGAATTTATCTCATGGCTCCAACAGTCCTCTGAGAAAGCTCTGAGTACTCCTGGGTATAAAGGAGTACTCTCCTGGCTGGCCCCACCCTGGGAGTTTGAGATGTGTGGCATCCTTTCACTTAATCCCTCAGCAAAGCCCTGAAAACAGCAATAACAATTCATGTGTTGAGCATTACAATGTGCTGGGCACACTGTTCCAAGCACTTTACGTGAATTATTCATTTAATAAATACTTTTAGAAAATCCATAAATGAAATACTGTTTTTATTACTCTGATTTCATAGATGAGGATGCAGAGAAGTTAGGTGACTTGTCCAAAGTCACACAGTTGCTGCTCCTTGGAGTTGGACTCTACTAGCTGGTATTCTCTGGGGGAGGATAGAGGGCGACGCCACTGAGTCTATCTTCCTTTTTCTTGGCTCCTACAGCTCTGCTGGATGGTGCTGCAGCTGAAAATCTTGCCTACAAGAGTGAAAGCTTCAAATAGTTGTGTGTTGTCCACAGTTGCCTTGGAGGCTGGAGTGGAGGATGAAAGGAGGAGTGAATTACAGAAGACCAGAGCTGGAAGTCTTCAGAGACAAGCCAGCCCACCCTCCTCCTTTTATAGATGAAGATGCTGAGGAGGTCCAGAGAGGGGCTGAATTTTCTCCAGATCACCCAGCAAGTTACTGGGGGAAACAGGAACAGGTTGGGACTTTGGGTTGGATGGAGCAAGTGATATCAGCTTTTATTTACTTCATGTATCTTTGTTTTTTTACCTCTCATCATTGAAATGGAACCATCTCTTGTTTGAAGAAAATCTGTCCAGTTTGCCTGCTGTCTCTTGAAGGACACAAACCAATTTCAATGCCTTTCCAAAGAATAGTGTAAACACTTTGGACCATGCTATTTGCATCTTTAATAGTTTTTGTTGTACCCAGCACAGTGCTGGGCACACAGAAGTTGCTTAGTACATACTCATGGGCCAGAATGAACTTATTGGCCCCGACATGAAGAAGAGGCCCAAACTCAGACAACTGCCTCAATCCTGAAGTTTCTAGGATATTTTCATTCTTTATCTAAAAATTTTTGTATTAAAGTAATCCTGCACTCTATGGAGTAGTGTTGCCTCTTTGTCTCACAGTTTCTCCATGGCCCCTCTAAACTGGGTACCGCCCATGGCACTGGAAAAATGAGTTTAAGATAATAAATAAAATTCCTGTTTCCTTACTGTACTGCTCTAGTGTAAGGCCAATTTACAGCAACATGGCATTTCTCTGATCTTTAAAATCTCATTATGCATGTATAGGAGGGGTAGGTAGAAGACAGAATGCTTACAAATCCCTGGGGGGAATGACCTCACCATTTATTAGGGGTTGGCCAACTGCCCAAGGAGCACAGTTCAGATTCCTTTTGGGGGAGGCACTGAAAACCCCTTGATAACTCAAATTCTCCAAATCTTTTAATCCTCAGGGGAGGGATGGAGGGTGACAAGAAGGAAGTGATCCCATTAGGAGGCTATTCACTCTGAGAGGACCTTGGGAAGTGTGGAAATTCCATTTAAAAAGCTGAGGTAGGTGAATTGCATGAACTCAGGAGTTTAAGACCAGCCCGAGCAAAAGTAAGACTCCATCTCTACTAAAAATAGAAAAACTGAGGCAGGAGGATCACTTGAGCCCAGGATCTTAAGGTTGTTGTGAGCTAAGATGATGTCATGGCACTCGACCCAGGGTGACTGTCACAAACAAAACAAAACAAATACCAGCAAAAGCTGAGGTGGAGGTGAGATTTGAAGGAATTGAGTGAATGGGATGGGTAGTTTAGGGAAGAGGGTAAAGGAGGTTGAATATAGTATCTTGAGATTTGTACACAAGAGGGTATATATCATATAGAAAATGTAAATATGAGTACACATTGGGATACATGTACAAGAGGTCACTAAAGCTGGCTGTTTCCATCACATTTTCAACAGCATCTTCCTGTCCTCCTCTAACAACAATCCTATGATCCTTTTATAAAACATGCTGCAGTCCACCAGGCACTTCTGCATTTGAGGGCTTCTCACTGTCCTATTGGCATTTTCCAGGCTAGGGGCTCCCGGCTGGTCCTGGGGGCAGAGCCAGCCCTTAGGATGCCTTTGGGAGAACTGGGAAAAGGCTCCCAACTTAGGCAGTGGAGCACAGGCTGGATTTCCCTATCCTACCTGACCGCTGGGGCAGGGTCCATGGGAATTCTGAAGCCCAGAAAAGACCAAGCTGGGGCCAGGGTGGCCTTGGGCTCACTCAGAGTGGGATCTGAGTCTGAGCTTCGCTTTCCTAAAAGACAGGGCTGCACATCTTCCTGGAGCCTCTTCCAGATGAGATGCTTCATGAACCTCTAGGGACAACTTCGTCTCATCCCAAAGGGAGCGTTTCACTACTCCTAGGTGCTTCTCTCCTTGAAGAGCCAGCTGGGCAGGTGGGGGCCGGGGGTGAAAGAGGAAGATGATTCCAAGGAGGCCCTGGCTGGCCTCTCACAGAAAGCACCCTGCACAGGAAGCAGAGGACATGAATTTTTCTGGCTTAACTTTTTTGAGCCTCAGCTTCTACTCTGATAAATGGGACGGTATCACCTAACATAGAGGGCAGTGTTGGGATTAAACACTGCTCGGGTGAAACTACTAGAACAGAATGCGTGCTCCACACGCCTTTAAGGCCCTCAAGACCGTTCAGTTGAGAAGGCTGTAGTGTGTCTGGGGTCCTAGCATGAGGTCTGGCTTTGGCGGAGCGCGGCTTCGGGGATCCCCAGAAGAGCTTGCACCCCAGCGCTGCCGCCACTACCGCCTCTTCGGCCCCGGGCCGCCGAGGGTTAATGAGAAAGCCCCACGCCCCCTTTGACGGCGCAGAGCCCACCTCGCTGAATTTGAAAAGGCGGCCCAGCAGAGGCGTGGGCGCCCCCCAGACACTCCCAGTTCGGACCCGGGTTTTGCTAGTTCTGCTCCCGGCTGGGACAGAGAGTTGGGTCCAGGCGCCAGTGCGCCCCTGACCGTCTTCGCGCCCGGGACTCCGGGTCCCTGCGGGCGGCCGCGCAAGATGAAGCTGGCCCTGCTCCTGCCTTGGGCGTGCTGCTGCTTCTGCGGGTCGGCGCTGGCCACCGGCTTCCTCTACCCTTTCCCGGCCGCAGCCCTGCAGCAGCACGGCTACCCAGAGCCGGGCGCTGGCTCCCCGGGCAATGGCTACGCGAGCCGCCGGTGAGTACCGCGGGGCAGGGGGGCCAGGGGCTGGGGGCGCAGGGCGGCTGGGGCCTGGGGGCGGGGGGCCGAGGTGGCGGTGGGCTCGGGCCGCGCCCACCCTCTCCATTCCTTTCTTTGGTTTTTCAACCTTCGCCCCTGCGGCTCCAGGCTCCGAGTGGAGGTGGCTCAAACCTGCGACTCGCTGGGGCTCCGCGGCGCGGCCCCTGGACGGTGACCCGCTCACGTGGCTCCGCTGCGCTCACCTGCGGAGCCGCGGCTTTGTGTCCGGGAGCAGGTTCTCTGGGTTGCGGAGGCCGCGCGCCCGAGTCCCTACCTCGCCTGTCGGCGGCCGGGCGACATGGGACAGGCCATCTCGTCCAATCTTTGGGGCCGAGGCCGAGGAGGAGCCTCCGCTGCGACTCTCCAGCCACCCGGGGACGAGGAACCGGCTGCGATACGATGGCTCGGTTGCGGGGTTGGAGAAGGAGCCGGGTCACCGAGAGCGCTGTGCCGAGACCGCTGTCGGTCTCCTCCTCTGCCGGCAGGGGACGCCCTGGCCACCCCCGGGAGGGTTAGGGCTACGTCTCCTTAGCCCGAATTATAATCCTTCAGAACCCGCGAGTAAAAGTTGCGAAACGCCTCGTTTGCGTAACTAGCTTGAATTTAGCTTTTCTCCAGTTAGTGATAACCACAAGCCACACAGCCCTAGAGTACACAGCCATGTTTGTACGCTCCATCTTTGTTGGTCCTTAAACTACTAGGGTTACTAGAGTATTATCTTTTATTTAAACGAGGAAACTGAGGCCCAGAAAGGGTTCCTTAAGTTCACGGGCAACCCAGGACCCACTCTTTGTCTTCTTTCTCCAGTCTGGTTGCTATCTATCGCACTAATCTGTAGAAACTAAGTTCCTTTTTCTCCTTAATATTTACCAAATCCAAGGACTACCGAGATGAATTCTGGTAATGCCTCATAGCAAGGAGACAGGGATGTTTTGAACTGGGAGGAGAACGCACTCCAAGGCTGGATAAGGTGGGCCGCAGAAAAGCATAAAAGTGCTTCTGGAAAAATTTACATGCAATCCTATTTCCCTCATTTTGTTTGGAGGCTACTATTAGCAATATTCTCCTAACACTCACAATAGTGTGGCCTCTGCACAGTTCTATGTGATAATAGTCTAGAAAAATAAGCTTTTTGAGTTGCAGAATGATATATATAGCATGACTTCATTTAGAAAGAAAAACAGATCTACACCTAGGTAGATAAATGCACAGAAAAAAGTTTCTAGGAAATTATTTTCAGCAGGTAATGACATGGAGAGGCCTGGGGCTGGACCCAAGAACTACCACATTTCTCCTCTGTCTACCTGTGTCTTTGTGTATTTTCCAAGGAACCTATATTTATGTATTATTTTTGTAATTAAAAAGTGTGGGAAGGTGGGGGGAAGCCTCCAATATGACTGCTGGAGGAAGGAGAGAGGAAGTCCATGAAGGGAGGGAGTGAATGGGGACTTCGTTCTGGCATTTAGTGGGCTGGAACTTGGGGACCTCTGCAGAAACTTGGAAGGGCTTATTTTAGCACAAACAAAAAGAGTTCCAGACAAATGTGATAATCTTCCAGAACTCTTTCCACCAGGGTCAGAACAGGGAAAAGGTATAATTAGGTTCAGGGAGGATGTGGGTGAATTTGTGGACAATGGATACCTGAAGAGGATACTAGGAGATGTTAAGGAGGTTGGGGTATGTTCCAGACCCTTGAGGTTGACACCTCAGTGTATAACTGAGTATTTCTGTAGAAAGGTCGCAGTGGGTACTACATATCCCTGATTTCCTGTCAGGGTGGGTTACGGGCTGGAACTGGCCTGGGTATCACATACTCCCGTGTCTCATGAGCTATTAGTCATAACTGATCCTTGTTCTTGAAATCCAGAGTCCCAGAAGCAGAGGGCTTGGGTGCAGCAGTTGGAATGGTGCTCCTCACAACACTGACCTCTGAGTTAGCTCCATGAGTGTGTTTACAGTGGGTTGGTCTCAGTTGATGGGCAACTCGACAGAGCTGTTTCTTGACAAATAGCTGGTTTTTATTTCATTGTTACTGCTCCTAGTTGGAGTCTGACTTTTGGACATGGTTTGTGTTCTCTGTGTGTGCCTGTGCACACATATGTGCTTGTGCCCACCCTCTAGGAAAGGGTGTCTGGAGCTGCCCAAGGCTAAGGGCACCTTGCCTTACTCAGGGATACTCTGTTTTGGTTACCTCCATCAGAAACTCAGTGTGGACCCCTCTGTTCAAGCTATTTTGGCAAAAAAAAGAGGTCTCACCTGCTCCTGTAGCTCAGTTGGTAGGGCACCGGCCACATACACTGAGGGTGGCGGGTTCGAGCCCTGCCCAGGCCTGCTAAACAACAATGACAACTGCAACAAAAAAAATAGCTGGGTTTTGTGGCAGATGCTGGTAGTCCCAGCTACTTGGGAGGCGGAGGCAAGAGAATTGCTTAAGCCTGAGAGTTTGAAGTTGCTGTGAGCTGTGACGCTATGGCACTCAACTGAGGGTGACATAGTAAGACTCTGTCTCAAAAAAAGAAAAAAAAGGAAGAGGTCTCCAGTTGCTAAGAGGGCCATTTCTGTGTAGAGGCTACTAATGATTTTTGCAAGCCACAGAGCTGTTCAGGCACCAAATAAAGCTGAAGGGAAATGCAGAATTAATTGACTGAGAGGGTGGCACTAAGGACTGCCCCCCTGCTTCCAATTTTCCCTGTCTACTCCCCGAAAGATAATATAGTCAGTCCCCCATAACTGCACATTCAACCAGCCATGGATGGAAAAGAAAACCCCATAATACAATGATTTAAAAACACAAGTAAGAGGCTTGGTGCCTGTGGCTCAAGCGGTTAAGGTGCCAGCCACATACACCTGAGCTGGAGGGTTTGAATCCAGCCCGGGCCTGCTAAACAACCCGGGCTGCAACCAATAAATAGCCAGGCATTGTGGCGGGCGCCTGTGGTCCCAGCTACTTGGGAGGCAGAGGCAGGAGAATCACTTGAGCCCAGGAGTTGGAGGTTGATGTGAGCTGTGATGCCATGGTACTCTACCCAGGGTGACAGCTTGAGGCTCTGTCTCAAAGAAAAAAAAATACAAGTAAGAAATTATACATTACAACAACAACTTATATAGCATTACATTGGCAATCATCTAGGGAGGATTTAAAGTACATAGAAAGATGTGTGTGTGTTATGTACAAACACAGCAACCATTTATAGAAGATATTTAAGCGTCTGTGTATTTTGGTGTCTGTGTGTGAGGATTCTGGAACCAGTGCCCGGCCCGCATACTGAAGAATGACTGTATTCACATTTGTGAAGCTTAAAAATCTTGTATATCTTACTCATTTTCCTCCTTCTCTTTCTTCCTCCTTCCTTGTCTCTCCTCTGCAGATGTTTATTAGAAGCCTTGTCTTTTGGCCTCTCCCCACCTTCATATCCAACCCTAAAGGGGCCAAAATAGCAGTGAGTGGTTGGATCATGAGAAGGAGTGAGACCAGAGAAGGACTTGCACTCCATCTTTGCTGCACAGCTCCCAGCTATGGCAGGGAGAAGCTTTAATTTAAATAAATGATTAAGTTTTTATATTTTTGAAATGGAGATGTTCTTCTGAGTAAGGGAAACCAAAAGAGCTGTGGGACCTGCTTTGGTACTTAAGGAGAGGAGGGAATGAACACATGCAGAGTAGGTTCATGGGGCAGGAGACAAAGGACAAAGTTACTTTTTGCCCCTACCCTGAGGAATGGTGCTCCTTCCATAAGCCAGGGTCTGGGCACAAGAACAGATGAAAGCCACATGTTTGGGGCTGAATAACCATAGGTTATCAATAAAGCTAATAACTGGTTCAGTATATAGGTTCTATCCTCTAGCCTAGACAAGTGTACTTTCTTTCTCTCTTTCTTTTTTTTTTTTTTTTTGAGACAGAGCCTCAAGCTGAGCCCCTGAGTAGAGTGCCATGGCTTCACTGCTCACAGCAACCTCCCACTCCTGGGCTCAAGCGAGTCTCCTGCCTCCGCCTCCCAAGTAGCTGGGACCACAGGCACCCGCCACAATGCCTGGCTATTTTTTGGTTGCAGCCATTATTGTTGTTTGGCAGGCCCGGGCTGGATTCGAACCCGCCACCTTAGTTGTATGTGGCTGGCGCCTTAGCTGCTTGAGCCACAGGAGCCGAGCCGACAAGTGTACTTTCATAATGACCTGCAGAGCCAGGTTCAAATGCAGGATTCTCAGACACCTTGGAGTTCTGTTCTGGAACATAGTGGCAGAGCAGAGCCAGCCCCAGCAACTACCCCCAACCTGCCCTATGTGCCCAGCCTTTTCCGCACTATCAGGGGCTCCCCCTACAGACATACTAGCACATTCAAGCTCAATTCACAGCCATCAACAAACAGGAGAGGGCATGCTGGTGTGGGGTGTGTCATCAAAGGATGATGTGGGATCAATGGCCCTGGAAATGGGTTTGAGGTCATTGGGTAGAGAGCTAGGCCTCAGCGGTGATGTCTAGAAGGAGGCAAGGGCCTGGATGGGCACATCCACTTAGCCCAACAGACTTGTCACCCATGGAAGGGCTACAGCTGGAGAAGATCTGAACAGGTCCTCTAAAGTGCAGGGCCCAGGGTAGGGGCCTCTGCTGGGTCTGAGGGACACTGCTCCTCTACCCTCAGCACAGGTAACTTACCCTCACTACTCCTCTTCTGAGAGTACACGGATGCCAGATTTGCAAAATGCAGATCTGACCTCATTCCTTTAGGCAGTCCCTACTGTCACCTCATTCCTTAAGCAGTCCCTACTGTCATTGGGAGAGAGTCTGAGCTGCTTAGCCACATGCCTAACCCAAGTGGGTACAGTCCCCTATGGCTCCCTGTGCTGCCACCTCACCCTCTAGGCCATCCAGGTCATGCCTTCAATGAGGTTGCTAATAATGAATGATGGTAACAGTTTCCCCCCGTGCTGCTCCCAGGAGCACGATAATCCTTTCCTGCCCCCAAAGGCTGCCATTTCCTCTCCCCAGTCCTGCCAATATGCTGGGCACCCAGATGTCCACATGGCTCACTGGTGCTCAGTGCCACTTCTAGGCCTTGTTGTCACCTCATCTCCACCTTGGCTCCTTGCCTTGGCCTCACTCTGACTTCCCCACTCCCCTGGCAGGAGCACTCAGCACTTAAATTCTGGGCTCAAGGCCTCCCAACATAGCTCATCCTTGCTCACACAGTGACCCAGTGCTTGTACGCTTCACCTTCTCACTGCCTGTTTGCCTGCCCCATCTTCATACCCTCCTAAGTTTAGCTTGGATCTTGTCGACACTCTTAACTTCCTGTTTTCTTGACATGTTCTTCCAGTCACCTATACGTCCCCTAGGGGCCTCCTGCCCTCTGTGGAGGATCAGGAGGGCTGCTGGTCTGTTCATCAGAGCCAGTGCTTGCTGATATTGCTGATGGGACTTCTCATCCCCTGCTCAGGATGAGAGGTCGCTGACAGTGGGGCACTGGAGGGGCCAGTGCTATGGTGGTGGGGCTGCAGAGCACAAGTCATGACCAGGTCTGGAGGCTGCTATCTATGGGGCCCATTTTGAATCCATCATTGTCTATCTTCCTCCTTCACCACTGTCCAATGGAACTTTCTCAGCTGCAGTAGAAGCCGTCTCTCCCCTGGTTAAAATCATTTGGTGTCCCATCATCTCCTACATCAGGTGGCAGAGAGGTTTCAACTCTCAGGTCAAGTCTTACTGATTAGTAGGAGCTGCCAAGGCTAGTGTGTTAAGAAGGATTCTGAGGTGGAGTCTGGGTTGTGAGTGTGGGGGCAAGAAAGCAGAGGGGAGTGTAATGTATTTGCCATGCAGGCCTGAATGATAAAAATCTCCCCTCTGCAGCATTACATGTAAGGGCTGTCTTTAAAAATCCCATCTCTATCTCCATGCCAGCTATATATACTGCATGATTTATTTCTCTCCCCCCTCTGTTTCTTTGCATTTGGTGTTTCTTTTTCCTTACAATGCCTCCCTCTGCTGGCTTAGATGCCCTCCTGTGAACACCTACAACTCTGCTGACTTCTATCTCAAGGTTCCGCAACCTCTGTACTCTTGACGTTTGGGGCTGGACATGGGGATTGCTTTCTGTGTTGTAGGGTGTTCAGCATCCTTGGCTCTGCCTAGTCCAGTAGCACTCCCACCCCCCAACTTTCACAATCAAAAATGTCTTCAGACACTGCCAAATCTTCCCTGGGGAGCAAAATTACCCAATTAAAAACCACCGTTCTCTCTGAGGTTGATCATTCTGATTCGGGGGACATTTAGAAATATTACTATTAAGTCCATCAGATTAATCAACTTGATTTAATCAAGTTTTCAAACCTATATGTGAGTGCAGAGTAAAATAACCTGTTCTGTACTCATCTAGGCTTTGAAAACCATCACTTTTTGCCTAACTATGCCACCCCTCCCCTTTTGTGTGTGTCTGTAATATTTTAATACAAATTTCAGACTCACGCTCATTTCATCTGTAATGGTCAATATACACCTGATTCGTACACCACCATGCTCACAGTCATTCCTTCATACTATCCAAAATCCAAACCACACTCAGATTTCTCCAACTGTCCAAAAGCATGTCTTTATTGTTAGTTCGTTTGAATCTGGATCTAAACAAAATCCACTGATTGGCTACTGTGTAGACAGTCCCCTCTCCTTTGAGAGAATACTTTGGTCTCCTTGCCATTGATTTGGTGAAGGATAGTTTTCCTGCTCTATATCCATGTTCTAGATTTGGCTGATTGCTTCCCAGTGGTGTAAAATAATTTAAACTTCTGTCCCCCCCCCCCCCGCCCCCACAGCTTTCTTTTTTGGAGATCAGATTTAGAGGTTTGACTATATTTAGGGTCTCTTATTTGGGGGGGGGACAGAGTGGTTCACAAGTGCTCTAGAGCACCAAATCATTTCAGAGGTTCTATGAACTGAGGGTTTGTCCCTCCCACCCCCCCACCCCCTGCACCAAATGTTGAAGCCCTAATCTCCAGTGTGATGATATTTGGAGGTAACTGGGTTTAGATGAGGTCATGAAGGGCCCCCATGATGGGATTAGAGACCAGAGCTTTCTTCACAATGTGTGGATACAGTATGAAAGTGGCTGTCTGCAAGCCAGAAAGAGAGCCCTCACCAGGAACCTAATCTGCCAGCACCTCGATCTTGGACTTCCAGCCTCCAGGACTGTGAGCAATTGATGTCTGTTGCTTAAGCTACTCAGTCTGTGGCATTCTTTTATGGAAGACTAAGTTGGTTAATACAGAAGTATGTGACTTTTTCTGAAGAGCTGGGTGTTAAACATTCAGTAGAACACCACTGTCTACAGGTTTCTTCCTATGTCTCTCTTCTTTTCTTTGTAATTTATTTGTTGAAGAAACTAGGCCTTATGGAGTTTTCCTTGTTTGGGATTTTGTTGATTATGTGCTCATGGTGATCGTGAACACGCTCCTCTGTCCTCTGTATTTCCAGAAAATGAGAAACTTGATAGAGAACTTGGTTGAATTTTGTTCCTCCTCCTCCTCTTCTTTATCCTTATTATTATCATTATTTTGGAGAAAATTACCTCTTGGGTGGTATAGTTTTCTCCCTTCCCCTTCCCTTCCCTTGGTAGAGTTCTGTGGCATCATAGTGCATAGCAACCTCCAACTCTTGGGCTTACGTGGTTCTCTTGCCTCAGTCTCCCAAGTAGCTGGTACTATAGGTGCCCACCACAATGCCCAGCTATTTTTTTTTTTGTTGTTGTTGCAGTTGTCATTGTTGTTTGGCAGGCCTGGGCTGGATTTAAACCTGCAAGCTCTGGTGCTTGTGGCCGGCGCCGAGCTGCTGAGCTATAGGCACCGAGCTGGTATAGTGTTTTTTCATCCGAAATACAAATAATGGCTCAGTGCCTGTGGCTCAAGTGGCTAAGGCGCCAGTCACATACACCTAAGGTGGCGGGTTTGAATCCAGCCCAGGCCCACCATAGAACAATGATGGCTGCAACCAAAAAATAACCAGGCGTTGTGGTGGGCACCTGTGGTCCCAGCTACTTGGGAGGCTGAGGCAGCAGACTTGCTTGAACCCAGGAGTTGGAGTTTGCTGTGAGCTGTGATGCCACAGCACTCTACCCAGGGGGATAGCTTGAGGCTCTGTCTCAAAAAAAAAAAAATTACAAACAATGTCTGATCACCTTTTTCTCTTGTGATCGTTTCAGGTGTTGACCATCATTGTCTACATCATTATTTCATTAAGGGTTACAAAGTGGTGCTATAATTTTGACTTATTTTCCATTTTGTTGCTGGAATACTTGTGCAAATAACTTCCTCCTTACCTGCTGTTTGTAGGTTGTTACGTTTTGGGCTAGTTTTTGATTTCTCTTTCTATTGTTTCTCATTGCACATGTAAGCAATTGTGGGGTGTGGGGTTTGTGAGTGAGAGTGTTTATGAGGTGCGCGAGTCTCTGTTCTCCCCCTCCCTTTCTTACTCATAGATAGTGTACTAGTTACGCCATTTTGTACTTGGCTTTTTTTCCTTCATAGTATGTTGTGGAGATGGCTCTATCGAAAGGGGTAGATACCTTCCATGTTCATTTTCACAGATCTTTAGTTCTGCACAGTGTAGATGACTGTAGTTTATTCAGCCAGTCCTCTATTGATAGACATTTGCGTGATGAAAGGTAAACACATGTTTAATTTTGTTAGATGGGGTCAAATTTCCCTCCATAGGGATTATCCCATTTTTGTGTTCCCATCAGCAGTTTTTTCATGGGGTACATTTTTAAGAGGCCATTTTAATGATACTGGGCCAGAATGGCCTTGTGAGGATAAGAGTAGACTCCCCTGACTTTATTAAATCACCTGTAAGCCCCTGCCACCTCTAATATTTTCAGGGCCTGGGCAAGGCTATAGATGGAGACCCATTCATCATGTGGCTAAATATTTAAAAGTTATAAATCAAGCTTATAAACAATTGAATAAAATTGGCCTTGACACATATACTCTCCTAATGACATGGGGGGCCAAGCTCAAGTTTAGAACTCATGTCCTTCCTGGGCTTTGCACTGGAGCTCAGGGGACAGCTAATCTTCATTTCTATTCTCATCTCACCCAACCCCTTAGCTAAGGGTGGGCCTCATGCTTGCATGTGTGGACACCCAAGTCCCAGCCCAGCTCCTAACTCTCACCCTAACAGCTGCCACTTGGCCACATCTTAGCCCAAGCATGCCCAGCTGTCTGGGGAGGGGACTGCAGATCCCAGGGTACCTGCATTTGGTCTGCAAGGGTGGCTGTGGGCTCCAGGAGTCGTGTCCCTAGGTCACACTGTTTCCTGGTCCTGTGGGGAGGGGTGTAGCCAGAGGAGGGCCAGAGTGGGAGAGCTCAGGGTGGGGGCATCTCTCACCTGGGTTTCAGGGCAGTTCTGTGGGAACCCCTGCTCTGCAGGAGACGTGGAGTGAGTCTTGGGATGGAGGAATGATATGCACACCCCAAACTCTCCATGCTGAATTTGGACCTTTCCTCTAGATGTCCCCAGTCAGGAAGGCAGTGTCACAGTGAATGAGTTACACAGTCTACATCGAAATGTCATAGTCCCTTCTAGTGTGGTCCCTGAGGTGACTGCAGCTCTATCTGCCTGTCTGATTCAGACACTGCCCAGGGCTTAGGTTGGACCCGGGGCTCTTCCAGGTGTGTTGAGTGGACTGCAAGTGTAGGGTGGGTTTGTTCCCACCAAGGACAGCTTTGCAGCCTTGGGGATTGGAAGGACGTTGGTCACATAGTCACCCTGGATGGATGGATGCCTTTCAGATGTGACAAGGAGCATTGGAAAGGGGACACCAAGGCTACTCATTGGGATTTGTTCCTGCTCTTATAGAAACACAGCTTTGTTCCTGCCCAGTGTTGAGGGTTTTTACTCATTTTGGGCCTCACACTCGGTGGAGGTCCTTGTGTGTCCATAAGGGTCTGCACTGGTCTCACACATGTTTCGGTCTGAAAGGGACCATGGCATTATACGGTAACTAAATGACAAGTCAAGAAACAGAGACCACAGAAGAGTGAACAAAGGCTTTATATTTTAGTGCCTTCCCTGCTTTTTTTTTTTTGAGACAGAGCCTCAAGCTGTCCCCCCTGGGTAGAGTGCCGTGGCATCACAGCTCACAGCAACCTCCAACTACTGGGCTCAAGCAAGTCTGCTGCCTCAGCCTCCCAAGTAGCTGGGACCACAGGCACCCGCCACAGCACCCCACTATATTTTGGTTGCAGCCGTTGTTGTTGTTTGGTGGGCCTGGGCTGGATTCGAACCCGCCACCTTAGGTGTATGTGGCTGGCGCCTTAGCCACTTGAGCCACAGGCGCCAAGCCTTCCCTGCTTTCTGAACGAGAGCCCCACAGATTACTTAGCGTGTCTTGGCCTCCCGTGTTAGACACCTCCTCAGCACCAGGGCTGTTGGCTCATGGGGATGAACCAGGAGATAGAAAAGAGCTGGATGCCCAGACCTGTGCTTGGCTGGGCCCAGGGCCTGGAGATCTGCATTTTAATGGTCTCCCGGGTGGTTGTTCTGTGCAGCCATATTTGGAAAGGACTGCAGTGAGTTTCTTGAGATTCCTTTCAGCATGAACTAAGAAATACCTTTTGTGGTCACTGAGTACATAAATGCACGTATATGCATACACATCCACCCCCCACACACACACCCCTGAAACAAGTTTCATGAAATAATAATTACCATGACCATATGTGATACTCTGTTTTATTGTATTTCATTTAGTTCATAAAAAAAGTCCTTGTCAAGCGTCAGCTAATGAATTCCACAGCCTCCTCATGGGTCTGGCCTGCTGTGAGAGGCCAGTGTGCTGGGGCTGTGGCGGGGTTTCACTCTCCCCACTTCCTGAGCCTGGTCCTCCCAAATCTTCCTGACTTTGAAGTCTCTCTCTTGTTTCTGCTGAGGTGAGGTACTTGGTGTGTCCTCTCCTCATTCAGAATGTCTCCCCCACACCTCGACTCCACCCTTTTCTGGCTGCTGCCTCAGCCTCCCAAGATCGTGCTATCTTCCTGGACTTATCTCCTGGCTCTGTTCATCTCATCGGTGGGTGGCCCTGTGATTGTTTGTGGTTTGGGTACTGAACTCACTTCTGCAGTTTCCTTCCTTACAGATGGAATCCTTCCTCCTACCTTTTTCACTCCCCAGACTGGTCCTGCCCAGTCCACCTTGGACAGGAGTCAGTGAGCTGGGGCTGAACCCAGTCTACTACCTGCCCCTGCCTCTTAGGAATTAATATCCACTAAGCCCATGCTAGGCAGTGGAAAGCTAGGGGACTCAAGTGTGAGGGCAGGCAGGTGTCCTGCACGGTGGAGGCTCTCAGCAAACCCTGTGGAAGTGAATGATCCCACTCACAGGACTGTATGCCTCTGACTGGACTGCGTGTCTCTGTAGGGTTGGGCCCCTGCCTCTTTGCCCCCTGGTGCAAATTCAAGAAGTTACTACTGAGCACTTACTTTGGGCTTGTTGAGGTAGGGAATGAGATGATTCAGACCCAGTGTATGCCTTTGATGATTTCATATGCTGGGTGGGGAAGCCGGACCCAGAGCAAGTGTGCTTACAAATGTGTGCAAAGGAGGCTGGGCAGGCAAGGTGCATGTGAGCCATTGCTTGTCTAGGGGAATTTGGGTGTGTGTGACTTTGGGAGTCTCAAAAAGAGACTCTAGTCTCTTTGGTGCCTCATCTACAAAAAGAAGATGATCATAGAAGTTACTGCATAAAATTGTTCTGGGGCTTAAATATGTTAATAATAAAATTCTTAGAAAAATAGATAGTAAATATTCTATCAGGCTTGTGGCCATGGAGTGTGCTGATTTGCCTTGCAAAGACTGCAAGGATGGGGTTTCCACAAATATATGAGGCCATGTATTTTTTCTGGAGAGTATTTTGTTAGAATGGTACCAATGCCGGGCCTTATATGTGGGGAAATTCTGGTCTGGTGGATAAAGGCCTAATGCTGGGGACTTCCTGGAGGAGTCCCTGTTTGAGGTAGGATGAGCAGAAGAGTTCCAGGAAGGGACTGGAGCATTTCAGGCAGATAGACAGCTGTAGAAGGGCTGGAAGGCATCATCAGCCAGTGCCTGATGTATGTGGTTAGTGGGGTTGAGTTAAAAATTGAAGCCTCTTTTCTGCCACCTTAAGGAGCTTGGGCTTTATAATCTGAGCTTAGTCATAGTCAGTCTTGTGGCAGATTTGCTGGTGGGGGAGATGCTAGCAGGGGAAGGAGAGTGGCCAGCTAACTGGCAGTTTTAGGAGTCTGAGAGGTGGCAGAGGCAGTGGATGGAGCAGAGGAGAGAGGAGCCACAGAGCCATCAGCGCTTGGCCCATGGGGAGCACAGATAGGCAGGGACAGATTTCAGACCCGAGTGCTTGGGGTGCCTGTAGCGCTTGAGGAACGCTGAGGAGCTGGATGCTTTGCTTCCTGGAACACCACAGAGATGTGGCAGTGTTCTCTTAGCTTTGAAATAGCCGCAAGTCAGTGTTTGCACACCTTGCGTTTTTGTGAAATACTTTTACTTTTTCTCCATGGAGCTTTCAGCCTCAAATTTCAGCAGCAGCCTTGCACATATCAGCTGTTCAATGGATGTCTGTAGAGAGAATGAATGAATGCATGAATACATTCCTTGGCCTCTGTCCTCTGGGTAACTGAAGCAGTGGCTTTTGTCCCAGTGCAGGTCTGCAGTTCTGAGGGACCCTGGAGTAAGGTCCCTGTCTGTGTTCCACCACACCAGTTCTGTAAGCCACCTTGGGAGGTGGGACAGAAGCCCCAGCATTAGGGACCCTGCCTGGGAGGAGGCACAGAAGCCCCAGCGTTAAGGGCCCTGCTTCGTCTTTTGAAGTGGGAGTGGATGGGGAGGGGATGCTTTTCCTGAGAATCACATGGAATGACCTCAATGTAACCATCTGGTAAGCCATTGTCCTAAAGCCCCATGGTTTTCTGAATCTTCTCACTCTTTATCTCACTCCCCTCATCCCCCCAGCCTGTCTGTTATTTTAAAATCCATTCCCAAAGAAATAATTCCTATGGCAAGATGAATAGGCTTCTCTTGGCTGGGACTGGGGTGACACTTCATTGCCACTTCGAGAGTGTGTGAGTTGGAGTCCGACCAGCCCTGCTGTGGGCAGGGGAATACAGCAACAATAACCGTTGTCAGAGGATTTTCAGGAATGTTAGCACAAAGTGCTCTGGGAATCCTACAGATGATCCTATGGAAACAGACATATGACGTACTGTTCTCTCCAAGTTGTCAGGGTCTGCAGCCCATGCAGGCTGATCCTCTTTGCTTGCATCCCAGAAACCAGGGTCTAGATGCTTCTCTTTGGTGGCCTGTAAGAGACCACCTTGAAATTAGCTGGACTTGGTCCAGGTTAGTTGTGTAATACTCAGAGAGGGAGGCCTGGGCTCTGGCTTCCTGCGCCTCCGTGTCTGCCCCCACCCCCAGTTGCCTCCAGAGGGATCTGTGTAAAGGTCAGAGCTGGCCACGTTGTCTGCTGACACAATGACCTTTGCCAGCTCTCTGCTGCCCAGAGCAGTGTTTCCTGAGCTGCTTCTGTTGGTATTCATGGATGTTATGAGCAAAACTTGGGGAATGCTTGTTAGCAACACTCTGGAGTTTCTTTCCTAGAGAGGAATGGTGTAAACCAGGCTGCCTGGGTCTGAATCTGGTTTGTGTGGCCCTGATTGAATTCTCTAACTTCTCTGTGCCTCAGTTTCCTCATCTGTAAAATAGGAATGATGATAGTCTTTACTATGTAAATCATTCTGGGGTGTAGATGAGGCAACATTAATAAAGTGCTTAGAACAATATCTAGTAAACCCTCTGTATGGTCTTGGGAAGTGATAAAGGCTTTCTCAGATGGTGCAGTGCATCTGAGATTGGGTCTTGCAAAGCTTGAGGAGAAATGATGGGTTTCACAAACATGTGAAACCACAGAATCCTTTCATTTTTATTGCTAGGGTGGGGTTCCAGGCTATACATACACTCTGAGACGCTGGCCTAGTGGATAAGGGCTAAATCCTGAGGACTTCCTGGAGGAGTCACTGTTTGAGGTGGGTCTTATAGAATGAGCTAAGTGCTCCAAAAGGTTCTGAGTGCTCTTCAGGAGCTAATCCTAAGCTTGATCACCAAGGTCATTTCCAATCTCACCCTCTAGCTATGCCCACCCCAGGTATTGTAGGGGAGCCAGAGAAATAAAGAAGCTGGGATCCTGTTGGTTTTTCCATGTCTCTGAGGACCCTGCTTAGGTTTTCAAGGCCAAGAGTGAAGACGGGTGGAGTCTGTTTGCACTCCCAGTCAAACTTCAGCCACTTGGAGGAGGCTGCAGCACAGATCAGTCCCTGGAATGTGGCTGAGGAGCACTTTGAGGGTCGGGGGGTGCTTAGATGCCTGTGATGAGGTCTGAGGCTGAGGCTGTCTGATGAGCTTCGTGTCCTGGGATTGGGACAGGAGAGGGGACCCCTGAAGGCCCTGAGGTGGAGGAAAGGGCTTTTTCTGCAGAGTCTTGTGCAGCCGGCCTGGGATCAGGCCTTTCACCTCACATGTGAAATGAAGTGACTAAGATTGGGTTGGGGTCAAATGGGGAATGTGATTGTTAGCTGTAGAGGCTAGTTGTTACTCAGTGTCTCCCCTTAGCTCTGTAGCTCGCTCCCTCCAACTCATAGGATTGGGGGCTGGGGCTCCACCCCTGTGTGAGCACAGACATTTGCTCAGTGTGTGGTTTGTAGCACAAATATTTTATGTGTTTGTTGATGAGAATCTGGTCCCTAATCTCCTTCCTCATTCTGGAAGGTCAGGGCAATGTGGCATTTGCCTGAGCATCCCCAGAGTTCCCCAGGGGGTTGCCTCTGGGTCATGTCATGTGCAGGCTGCCTGCTGGCTCCACTGGCCCTTGGAGGCCTCTGGGCCCTCCGAACACCCACCTGAGTCTCACTTGGGCTTCCTCAGCCTTTGTGGTTGTGAAGCCTCTTTGAGAAGGTAGTAGTTTCCTTCGGATTTGGTTCTGGTTGTCTGTAACCAGGCCAGTTGCCTCTGGCTTCTGACATTTTTGTCATTCTTGCTCCCTGGAAGGGCTTATCTCTCTTTCTGCCTCCTGTGATTGACTTGGCCATGGAGCCCAGGCACCTATTTCTCTGGTGATGCAATCCTGGGGTGCTACAGGATTTGCCAGCCTCTTCCTTTCTTTTGTTCTGCAGCTGATGATGACGACAAATAACTCAGAGCCTGAAACTCTTCAATCAAGAACTATGAACATTAAAAAAAAAAAAAGAAGAGCTCTGAGCATGTGTGCCTTTGGTGGGGGTTGGGGGCTGTACAGCTGAGCAGGTGGGGGGGCCCCTACCTTGGAGCCGACTCTGTCTGGCTGCTCCTGGTCTCTCTTGGTGCTCTGTCACCACTGGCTGCTTTTCAGCCTCAAGGCCTTTTCTTGTATTGTTCCCCCTGCCTTGATCAGTGTTTGCTTACTCCTGGCTTCACTGACTCCTGCTCAAACCTCAGAAATCAGCTTAATCATCACATCTTTAGGGTACATTTTCTTGCCTCTCAAGATGAGGTCAGGCTGAGTGCTCCCAGAGGTAGCTGTTTTTCTCAGAGGCTCATGTAAGGTAATGGATCAAAATCTATTGTAAGTAAATTCTGTAAGTAATGGATTGATAATTAGTGAATGGCTGCCTTCCTTGGACTGTGAGTTCTCTGAGGGCAGTGGCACTGTGTCCCAGGTTTCTGCCTGGATTACAGAGAGTTCTCGTAGCCGCTTTGCAAGTTGTATTAGTTTCCTATCACTGCTGTAACGAATGACCACAAACTTAGTGGCTTAAAACAACATTAATTTATTATCTGTTCTTGAGTTCAGAACTGCAAAATGTATTTCAGTGGGCTAAAATCAAGGTATTCACAGGGCTGGTCCTTCTGGAAGCTCCAGGGGTGAATCTATTGCCCTGTTTTTTCCAGTTTCTAGAGGCTGTTGGCCTTCCTTGGCTTGTAGCACCAACCTTTCTGACATCTCATCTCTCCCTCTTACTCTGACCCTCCCATTTCCCTTTTATAGGGGCTTATGAGATTAGGTTGAGCCCACCTGGATAATCTCAGGATAATCTCCCTATGTCAACATCCTTAATTTACTTACACAAAGTCTCTTTCACTATATTTCTTAGTCCCTTTTGTGCTGCTACACAAGGTCTCTTTCACTGTATGTCATAGTCTCTTTGTGCTACATACCATAGATTGGATAATTTATTTATTTATTTTTTGGCTGGGGCTCGGTTTGAACCCACTACCTCTGGTATATGGGGCTGGCACCCTACTCCTTTGAGCCACAGGCGCTGTGTGGTAATTTATTTTATTTTTTTTGAGCCATAGTCTCACTCTATTGACCCAGGTTAGGGTGCTGTGGTATTGGCCTAGCTCATGGCAACAGCAAACTCCAGTGCTCAAGTGATCCTCCTACCTTAGCCTCCCAAGAGGCTACAACTATAGGTGCCTGTCATAATACCTGATGAATTTTTTCTATTTTTAGCTGGCTTCAAACTCCTGAGCTCAAGGAATCCTGCTGCCTCAACCTCTCAGAGTGCTAGGATCACAAGTGTGAGCCACTGTGCCTGGCCTGGATAATTTATAACATATAGAATTTATGGGCTCATAGTTCTGGAGGTGGGGAAGTCCAAGATCCAGGGGCTGGCATCTGGCAAAGGTGGTATTATTTCATGGTGGAAGGGCAAAGAAAGAGAGAGAAAGAGAGAAAGATATTAAACTTGAAGCTTGAAACCTGTTATAATTGGCATTAATTCACTCACAAAGGTGGAGCCCTCATGATCCAAACATCTTTCCTTAGGCCTCACCTGCCAACACTGTTGCATTGGGGATTAAGTTTCCTACACATGCTTTGGGAGGGACACATTCAAACCATTGCATCTTGGAAGGTAATATTTTCATAAATATTAGGAAAAGGATATTCTTAGGGGGAGCCATTATTTTTTTTTCTTTTCTTTTTTTAATACATAATCATTTACTACTTGTTTGTTACAGAGTACACAAGACAAAATACAAATAGCAAACAAATTTTTTTTCTTGTTATGTTTTTGCTAAAGTCTAAAAAAAAGACAACTAATATATATAAATAAAAGTAAAAAATAATTTCTAAAAAAAACCCAGATTATGCCAAGTCTTACAGACAGTAGAAATAGAAATACTTCAAAATCATTCTACTTAGTCTGGATGCCCCTGATAGTAAAATTAGAAAAAATATATTATTATAAAAGGGAAATTACAGACATATTTCCCTGATGAATAAGGATGCAATATAATAAACAACATATTGACATGTTGGATTAAAAATTGATATTTAAGTAATATACGTTAATCAAAATTAAATGTGTGAGAATTAAACATTATATATATATATATTTTTTGTTTTTTGCCCACACCCCTTCGCTCCTTCTCAGTCTGATCTGGGGGAGCCATTATTACCTTAACACACAAAAAGATATGAAAAGGAAAAGTTATACTAGATAAATGGGAACTTGGAGGGTTGCAATGATCTTAGGCACCAAA
>CAUYQV010065965.1:0-29199 GCA_963574575.1 Galagoides demidoff
TCTTTTTTTTTTTTGTAGAAGGTAGCTTTGTAGAAGCTCTCCCAAGCTATCCCCCTGGGTAGAGTGCCATGGCATCACAGCTCATAGCAACCTCCAACTCCTGGGCTCAAGTGAGTCTCCTGCCTCTGCCTCCCAAGTAGCTGGGACCACAGGTGCCCGCCATAACGCCTGGCCATTTTTTGGTTGCAGCCATCGTTGTTTGGCGGGCCGGGCTGGGGATTTGAACCCGCCACCTTAGGTGTATGTGGCTGGCACCTTAGCCGATTGAGCCATTAAGTGATTCTCTTGCCTCAGTCTCCCAAGTCTCTCGGACTACAGGCACCTAACACAGAGCCTGGCTTTTTTTTGTTGTTGCAGTTGTCATTGTTTTAGCTGGCCCAGGCTGGGTTCAAACCTGCCAGCCTCGGTTTATGTGGCCGGCACCCTACCCACTGAGATATAGGTACCACCAAGCCTTAAAATCTTTTTATAGACAAAACACTGCTGCTCTGAAGTTACTCAGGCTGAAGGGCAGTCATACTACCATAAGCTTAGTCCACTGTCCAACTCAAGTGATACTCCTGCTTCAGCATCCCAAGTACCTGGGACCACAGACACACCACCTCCCAATTTGCTTTCAAATTTTTTTTTTTCCTTTTTTGAGAGGGAGCCTCAAGCTATCCCCCTGGGTAGAGTGCCACGGCATCACAGCCCACAGCAACCTCCAACTCCTGGGCTCAAGCGAGTCTCCTGCCTCCGCCTCCCAAGTAGCTGGGACCACAGGCGCCCGGCCCAATGCCCGGCCATTTTTTGATTGCAGCCATCATTGTTGTTTGGTGGGCCCAGGCTGGGGATTCGAACCCGCCACCTTAAGTGTACATGGCTGGTTTCAAATTTTTTGATAGGATTTTGCCATGTTGCCCAGGCTGGGGTCAAATAATCCTCTTAGCTTAGCCTTCCAAAGTGCTGTGATTATAGCTTTAAAATATCTCCTCTGGTCTAACCTTAAAATACATATTTTTTTGAGACAAGAGTCTCACTTTGTCACCCCCCGCCCCCAGTAGGTTAAGAGTGTCCTGGAATCATAGCTCAGAATAACCTCTAACTCTTGGGCTTAAGCAATTTACTTGCCTCAGCCTCCCAAGTTACCTGCCACAAAGCCCAGCTATTTTTTAGAGATGGAGTCTTGCTCTAGCTCAGGCTGTTTTAGAAATTATAAGCTCAGGCAATCGGTCCACCTTGGCCTCCCAGAGTGCCATGATTACAGGCATGAGCCACCACGCCCAGCTAGAATCTTTTTTTTCCTGAGTGTCACTATGTCGCCCTTGGTTGAGTGATGTGGTGTCACAGCAACCATAAACTCTTGGGCTTAAAGGCTAAAATATCTTAATAGCACTTTGCTTCATCTGTAAAACCAAGTTAACATTTACTCGTGTTATAAATCATACATAAATTCAACTTTAACATTAAATGTTCTCTGCAGCAATCCTTTTGAATTATGTCACTGCTATCATTAAGATAGGACATTCCAAATGCAAATAAGGGAATAAAATGTGTTACATACTGGAAATACCTCGATCCTTTTATAGAACCAGACCTAGATCTTCTGAGTGAAGCTGATCTTGATCTACGAAGAGACACAGACCTTGATCGTCGAGGAGATGCTGATCTTGACCTAAAAATTAAATCGAACAATTTTAAGTCCATCTCCAAATAAAGTTCATTATTGCTAGTTAAGACTAGAATTTGTGCAAGATCTCTCACCTCCGTCCCCTGCTCCTGCTGCGAGAGCGAGAATATCGCCTTCCTCTGGATCGAGAATGTGATCTAGACCTTGACCTATTTTTCAAGTTAGAAAAAAAACAAAATGTTAGACAACAACTCGTTTTTAGAGTTTGTATGCCTCTGCTGAAATCAAATCTCAAAACTATTTAAATAATGTCTCATTTGGAAACAAACTCTGGGCCTATTGTCGAGTTTTTTTTTTTACTACCTAAAAAAAGATTTGTTAAAAGCTGAATTACATCTTAGAATTACATAATATAAAACACTGTAATGTGTATTTAAAATAAACCTTGCAAGTTTGCAGGTCGACCCTCTTTGGCCCATGGTCTAGTAGATCTAGACGATCTAGAAGTATCTATAGCCGATCGCTGCATCTAGATGTTTTCTTCAATCTAACGACGATCAAACTGACAGCCAAATGAGCCAGGTGAGGCTTGATTGACGCAAGAAGATTTTTCTAGTTGGGAATGTGGTCAATCTGGTGTTCCTCTTTCTAAACCGGAGGGGGGCCCCAATTGTAAGCCAAATTTACTGTTACGGCGATCACCGTCTCAAATTTTCTGCCCTTTAAAGAATAAGGTGAAGCTAGGTGTAGATCGACTCGAGGGGATCTGGCCTCTTATGCTGATCACCTCAAGGTCTAGGAGGATCTTAATTGTCGGATTTGCAAGGCGCCTCAGCATGATATCTTAAGGCTCGTGACATTCTGAATCAAGGCGACTGACTCAAACGAAGAAACCTGAAAGGTTTTGACCAGGTTGATTATTAACATATTAACATTTTTTTTAATTAAACAAAAATTGTAAAATACACCTGTACAATTAACATTCAAGTTAATAGAAAAACACTAGTTTCTGCCTTGCTAATAAAAGAATTACTTGATTAACTAGAATACCAACCATTCCTTTCTTAATATAAGTACCTGCTTCTCCTTCGCCGGCTGTAGCGATGACAATCATAAGCATAATGTCCCTTTTCGCCACACTCGTAGCATCTATCATTGGGATCAAAGGGACGTCGGGCAGGTGGTCTATCAAAACGTGATCGTCGAGGCATGCCTGTTGATAGTTCAACCCTCACTCGGGATCCACAAATCACCCTATGAAAGAAAAAAGCAAAACTCCTAAGTTAAAAACACACATGAGACTTCTACGCTTAAACTTCTTTCCAACCACTCTCTCCCCTCTTAAAGTTTGGCTATCATTACTAACCCTTCTAACTCCCTTATCTCCTACCCTCCTGTCTTAAGTAAAAAAATCCAAGCTCAGCATCTAGTTCACTTTCAGTCCACAGAAACATTTTTAATCAACATTAAACTTCACAACAGACATTTTACTTACTTCCCATCCAGTCCTCGTACTGCATCTTCTGCATCTCTAGGATCTTCAAATTCCACAAAGGCAAATCCTGGAGGATTTCTCGCAATCCATACAGTTCTTAAAGGACCATAATAACTGAAAGCCCTTTCTAACTCTCCTTTGCCAGCACCAGTGCCCAGGTTACCAACATACACCTTGGTTTCTGTTTGAAAATGCAAATAGAAAAACGCATGTTATGCAAAATTTGGCCGAAGTTTGAACTTCACTTAAAACGGGCCGTCCTTTGATTGTGTAAATTTATGTTTAACGCCCCCTAGAGAAAGTTGAATTTAAGACCAGTAAGGCCTACTAAGCTCTGATAAACCAGACTTAAGCCGAAGTTCTTAACGTTCTAACAAAGGGGGAACCTCCAGAACCCAAGCAATGACGCGAGGTAGCAGACTCCGAGGCGTGGGGCGGGCCCCGGCCCGCCCCGAGTCCCGGCAGCCCCGGGCGCGCTGGGAGCGCGCGGGCCCCGGCGCGGCCGGGCAGAGGGAGCAGGGCTGCGCCGCCTCTCGTCCTCCGCGGCAACCGCCCCACACACAGCCTCGCCCCAGACTCCAGCTTCCCGCCCCAGAGTCATACACCGCGCTCGAATGAGCTAAAAGAGAAAAGAAATCAGCCGCCAGGCGAAAAAGATTCATGTCCCCATTCCCATTCCGCTACTCTACCTATCGATCGTTTAGCCAGAATGCGCAGCTCGCGGCTTCCAGTTTCGTTCTGTATGAAATTCAACCCTAAATTTACGACTGCGACCCTACCTGTCCGCTAAAGTGGCGGGAAAGCGCTGAGGAAATGCGCCACCACGGTCGTCAATGTGCGCAAAATGGCAGCCGCCGCGGGCGGGGGGGAGGGGGCGGGCGGCCCCGCGGAGGGCAGCGTGAAAGCCGCGCCGCCGGACCCGGTCCGGGCTGGCGGAGACGAAGGCGCCCCGAAACCCCCGGCACAGACGCGCACCCGCCACCTCCCGCCTCTCTTCAGCACCCCGCCCCCGCGGCCTCCGGCTTCGCGTGGCGTACACCAAAGCCGCCATTACGCACGCGGAATAACCGTCTCCCAACTGCCGCGCCAACCCTCCGGCCTCGCAATACTCACTACACCCCATCAACGTCCTGACAGCACCCCAGTCCCTTACCTCCTCCATACCGCCCGTAACGCGACATGATAACAGCCCGCGTGCTCTGCTCCTCAGATAGCAGTGCCCGCGGCTCAAGTGACACAGAAACTGCAGCACACTACCACACCAACGGTCCCGGCGGCACTAAGAGGAAGAGCCCGGGTCCGCGCTTATATAGCCGACTGCTGGAAGTTGTGCGCATGCGCCACCTCGGCGTTCGGCGCGGCACAAAGGAGCTGGGCGGAAACAGTCCAGAAGCAGCGCGGAAGGAATTGAAGAGCGTAATACGCAAGACCGAAGCGGAGGGATACGTTTCCATGGGAACGCAAGGGTCTGCCATGTAAACCCAAGGCCCACCCGGTTGACGTCCCTCCCCTTCCCCTCCCTCTTTCCTTATACCCGCCTGTCTTCCTTCCCTTTGCTCCGTCTGTTACCCAATTTTAAAGTTTTGCCCAATTCAGGGACCCTCAGCGCTCTCCGTCTTAGTACAGGTGCATTAGACCAGAGCATAAGAGGGTATACATTTAAACCGCTGATGTTGCAGCCCTCGCCGCCTTTCTATTGGGGGACCTGACCTAGTCTGCTACTCAGTGATGTTTGGGGCTCATCAGAGGTAATCGGGATTTTGGGCCGGGTGAAAATTCCATGAACCCCGCCATTCCGAGTGGTGATCTTTGCACCGTAGGCCTCAAAAGGGTTAACGCTTCCAGGGATTCCTGGTAATACCTCCTCTGCTCCTGCCCTCATCCACCCTCACAACTGGTCACTAATTTGTCACCAACACAGTCTGAGTTCCGGGAGTCCCGAGGACAAAGAAGTGGGGAGTTTGGGGCGGCGCCTGTGGCTCAAAAGGGTAGAGTGCCGGCCCCGTATGCCGGAGGTGGCGGGTTCAAACCCAGCCCCGGCCAAAAAAAAGAACTAGCAAGTTTGGGTTTGTTTTTTGTTTTTTGAGATGGAGTCTCACTTTGTCACCCTCGGTAAAGTGCTCTGACATTACAGCTCAGAGCAACCTCCAACTCCTGGGCTTAGGCGATTCTCTTGCCTCAGCCTCCCGAGTATGGGACTCCAGGCACCCGCCACAATGCCCAGCTATTTTTTTGTTGCAGTTTCGCCGAGGCCGGGTTCCAACCCGCCACCCTCGGTATATGGGGCCGGCGCCCTATCCACTGAGCCACAGGCGCCGCTTCCCCAGAGATTTTCCTTTCTTTCTTACTCGTTTTTTTTTTTTTTTTAGAGAGAGAGTCTCACTTTATCGTCCTCGGTACAGTGCTGTGGCATCACAGCTCACATCAACCTCCAACTCCTGGGCTTAAGCGATTCTCTTGCCTCAGCCTCCCGAGTAGCTGGGACCACAGGCCGGGGCGGGTTCGAACCCACCACTCTCGGTTTTTGGGGCCTGCGCCCTACTCACTGAGCCAGAGGCACCGCCGGGGTGGAGGGGTCCCCTGAGTATATTGAAATTGTGACAAAACCCCTGAATCCTTAAGGCATTTTAGCCAGTGAAATTCTGAAATTTGCATCTGAATCAGAAAGCAATTTACGTGTTCTTCCCTTCTAGTGCTATCTGCTTTGTGTTGTAGTAACACGTATAATCCACCAATACTCACATCTTGAGGACTGGAAGTCTTAAATCATCTTTTAGAATGTCCACTCAGTGAAGATAGCAGCTTCGCTGTTCAGCCACTCATTATAAAGCACATAAATGAAAAACTTGTCTTTACATTAGCATTGCTTAAAATTTAGTTTTGATTTTATGAACTATTATTTGCCATATAGATTTAAGTTCTTTTTACTAAAGCATCAAAAACCACAGACTTGGAATCTTCTTATGATGATAAACGTCTGGAATACACCAGAGTTGGATATAGACATAAAAGAGAAAATCCTTAAGTATTTGTGTTTTTATCTTTTTCATCTCTTTTGACTTCACTTGTGTATAGGTATAAGATGCAGAGGACTGGGACAGGACTTCTAGTTGGAGAATAAAAGCATGGATTTCCTCCAGGTAATACTATGAATATATGCATATATTTTTTTCAAATTTGTCAAATTGCAAAAAGAATTAGTCTATCTCAAGAACTTCTTTTAACAGGAAAACAAGCTATTTTATATTTTATAGAGTATGTTATATATGTCCTCCCTTAGACTTTGTGATTTTTGTTCTTATCTACTTACCCAGGTTCCACTCAAAAAGATTAAACAGGGGTGGTGCCTGTGGCTCAAAGGAGTGGGGCGCCGGCCCCATGTACCGGAGGTGGCAGGTTCAAACCAGGCCCCAGCCAAAAACTGAAAAACAAAACAAAACAAACAAACAAAAAAAAGATTAAACAATAATTATAAAGATCTTTTAGGGCCCTTTAATCTTAGCACTTTGAGAGGCTGAGGCGCAAGGATCACTTGAGCCCAGGAATTACAAGCTGCACTCTACTTCAGGTAACAGAGGCAGACCCAAGAAAGCAAAAAGGCTCCGCACCCATAGTTCAGTGAGTAGGGCACCTGCCACATACACTGAGGATAGTGGGTTCAAGCCTGACCTTGGCCTGCTAAACAACAGTGACAACTGCAACCAAAAAATAGCTGGGCATTGTGGTGGGCACCTGTAGTCCCAGCTACTTGGGAGGCTGAGGCAAGAGAATTGCTTAAGTCCAAGAGTTTGAGGTTGCTGTGAGCTATGATGCTAGGGCACTCTACCCAGAGTGACAGCTTGAGACTGTCTCAAAAGAAAAAAAAGACCTTTTTATATTTTCCCTGAAAGAGTATCAATTTTGTAAAGACTCAGTAATTTGACTTTCTTAGTTAGGAAAATTACTGTTACTGAGCACAGATAACTGCTTGAAAGTACTTATTTTACTGCGTAGGTCCAGATAGACCTTCATAAAGACTTTTTAACTCTGAATACAAAATCTATTGTTGTGCTAAAGATAATTTTTAAGCAAATAATAGTGTAAACAGAAGCAGTTTTCCAACATATAACAAACTGCTTTCAGACATAGTATGAGAAAAATGGTAAACACTGACTGGCATACATGCCTCTCTTGGAGATAGATATTTGATAAGCTAATTAAAGATTATTTATCCCTATTAAAGCAAGGCCATTTCTAGGCCAGGCTTTGCTAACCTGGTTACCGTGAAAAAATAATAGTATTGTATGCTATTTTTTTTTTTTGCAGGTGGATGGGGCAGCTGGGCCCTAGTACTGTATACTATTTCCATGCACTATTATCCTGAATTCTCTTTCTCTAAGAATACACAATCAATTATTTTCACTAAATGTCAGTCCAAATCAGGGAGATTTTGTGCAGAGAATTTTTATTTCTGCTATTCTTTTTAACATTAGTTTTACTAGCTCTAGAATTCTGTATTAAATTTAGATTACATTCCTAGGGTCATTTTGAATATGAAAACTAGTTTAATTCAGCAAATATTGTTTTATTTTATTTTCTTTTTTTTTTTTGAGACGGAGCCTCAAGCTATCCCCCTGGGTAGAGTGCCTTGGCATCACAGCTCATAGCAACCTCCAACTCCTGGGCTCAAGCGAGTCTCCTGCCTCCGCCTCCCAAGCAGCTGGGACCACAGGCGCCCGCCACAACGCCCGGCCATTTTTTGGTTGCAGCCGTCATTGTTGTTTGGCGGGCCGGGCTGGGGATTCGAACCTGCCACCTTAGGTGTACGTGGCTGGCGCCTTAGCTGATTGAGCCATAGGCGCCAAGCCTATTGTTTTATTTTCTAACATGAAATAGAGTAATTCTTAATGTGTTACTATTATTATTATGATATTTTTCTGGGGTTTTTTTTGTGTGTGTGAGAGCCTCAAGCTATCACCCTGGGTAGAGTGCTGTGGTGTCGCAGCTCACAGCAACCTCCAACTCCTGGGCTTAAGCAATTCTCTTGCCTCAGCCCCCCAAGTAGCTGGGACTATAGGTGCCGGCCACAACCCCCAGCTATTTTTTGGTTGTAGTTGTTGTTGTTTGGCAGGCCCAGGCCAGATTCGAACCCGCCAGCTCTGGTGTATATGGCTGGCGCCTTAGCCTCTTGAGCTATAGGCACTGAGCCAATGTGTTACTATTATTAAATATTGACAATTGCATTAGTTGAGGAAGGGCGAGTAATTATAATCCTTTTATAGAAGGTTTCAAAATTTATCTCCATTTTTAGATATAATATTTCCAGGGAAGTATTAAAGAAAAAGTTCACTTTTTTTTCTGGGTGGCTCCTGTGGTTTAGTGGGTAGGGCACCGGCCCCATATACTGAGGGTGGTGGGTTCAAACCCAGCCCTGGCCCAACTGCAACCAAAAAATAGCCAGGTGTTATGGCGGGCACCTGTAGTCCCAACTACTTGGGAGGCTGAGGCAAGAATCACCTATGCCAGGAGGTGGAGATTGCTGTGAGCTGTGTGACACCACGGCACTCTACCAAGGGTGATAAAGTGAGACTTTGTCTCTACAAAAAAAAAAAAAAAAAAAAGAAAGAAAAAGTTCACTTTTTATTCTTACTTCCCTCACCATTTTAGTTTCACTTTTAAGTCATTGTCACCATTTTAGCTTGGATTTGAAAACCTTAAAACAAGAAAAGGGAATTTAAACCTTTTGCATATGCATCTATTTTTAATATAAATAAATAGTTTGTAGGGGCTGGGTGCCTATAGGTCAGTGGTTAGGGTGCCAGCTATATGCTCTGGGGCTGGTGGGTTCCAGCCTGGGCCTGCTAAACAAATTAAGGGTGGCGCCTGTGGATCAGGGGTAGGGCGCCGGCCCCAGCCAAACTGCAACAAAAAAATAGCTGGGCGTTGTCACAAGCGCCTGTAGTCCCAGCTACTCAGGAGGCTGAAGCAAGAGAATCGCCTAAACCCAGGAGTTGGAGGTTGCTGTGAGCTGTGACTGCACAGCACCCTATCGAGGGCGATAAAGTGAGACTTGATCTCAAAAAACAAAACAAAACAAAAAAAATAAATAAATGAATAGCTTGTAGTAATAGTCTTTAATATGTATTCATGTATGTAGTACAGGTCAACGCAAACAACTATGTTCAACTACAGCTTTCTTTTCTTTTTCAACATTTCATGATCTCTTGTTCCCTCTAGAATGCTGTTAAGAAATTCTAGGAAAGGCTCAGCGCCTGTGGCTCAAGTGGCTAAGGCACCAGCCACATACACCTAAGGTGGCAGGTTCAAATCCAGCTGGGCCTGCCAAACAACAATGACAGCTGCAACCAAAAAAAAGCCGAATGTTGTGGCAGGCGCCTGTGGTCCCAGCTACTTGGGGGGCAGAGACAGGAGACTCGCTTGAGCCCAGGAGTTGGAGGTTGCTGTGAGTGATGCCATAGCACTCTACCCAGGGGGACAGCTTGAGGCTCTGTCTCAAAGGAAAAAAAAAATTAACAACTAAGAAAAGAGTAATTTTCTTTTCTTTTCTTTTTATTTTTGTAGAGACAGAGTCTCCCTTTATCACCCGTCACACAGCTCACAGCAACATCCAACTCCTGGGCTCAGGCGATTCTCTTGCCTCATCCTCCTGAGTAGCTGGGACTACAGACTCCCATCCACAACGCTGGGCTATTTTTTCCTTGCAATTTGGTGGGGGCCATGTTTGAACCTGCCACCCTCAGTATATGGGGCCGCACCCTACTCCTTGAGCCACTGGTGCCCTACCTTAAAGAGTTCCATCTTAACATATTTGCCTGTGGAATGGAAAGATGTGCGTTCTTGAGAAATGGAGGTAGAATAGGAAAATTGTCACTTTTTGATTATTGCAAAATTTAATCTTGAAGGGAATTTCTATGAGATCAGGCATAAAAAAAAAAAGAAGGCCAGACATAGTGGCTTACACATGTAATCCTAGCTCTCTGGAAGGCCAGAGTGGGAGGATTCCTTGAGATCAATAGTTGAGTCCAGAGACCAGCCATAGCAAGAGCAAGACCCCATCTCTACTAAAAATAGAAAAGTTAGCCAGGCATTGTGTCAAGTGCCTGTAATCCCAGGTGCTCAGGAGGCTGAGGCAGTAGCATCATTTGAACCCAGGACTTTGAGGCTGCTATTGAGCTAGGCTAGTCATGGCATTCTAGCCTGGGTGATAGAGCAAGATGCTGTCCCCTCCCCCCAAAAAGAAAAAAAGAACTCTTTTTTTTTTTTTTTGCATTTTTTTTTCTTTTGGAGACAGTCTCATTTTGTCACCCTTGGTAGAGTGCTGTGGCATCACAGCTCACAGCAACAACTCCTAGGCTTAGGCGATTCTTTTGCCTCCGCCACCCGAGTAGCTAGGACCATATGTGCCCACCACAATGCCCGGCTATTTTGTTTGTTTTTGGGTGGTTTTTTTTGCAGTTTTGGGCCAGGTCCGGGTTTGAACCCGCCACCCTCTGCATATGGGGCCAGCGCCCTACTCACTGAACCACAGGCACCACCCATGAAAGTACTTTTTGAAGACTCTTTCCATACTGTTTTATAGTCTTTTCATATATTGTTGTTTTTCCTCTTTTAAAATAAAACTTTATTCTGGCTGGAGTGCTGGGTATGAAAGGTGGGAAGAATATTGCTGATGATCTGTTTCATACACACAATCGGAACAGCAGCATTCCTCTGGGGGCCCTTGTTACTTTTGCCCTCTTGGAACCTTTCCTACTAAAAATATTAAAAATTATATTTGATTGGTACATTGGCATAAAGATAATATAATGCAAGTTAGACTTAGATTCCATTTATTTTTACTTCCATATTTAAAGAAATTAAGCATTTCAGGGGCTCCTAAAAGTATGATGGGCCCTCAGCACTTCCTATGTGTCTTAATGTGTATGTCAGCCCAGCCCACTATGTGTGTTCCTAATGAAAATCAGTGAAGACAGGATAATTTATTGTCCCAAGTTTAATCCGTCAGATGGAGGATGACTCTTTACAAACTATCACTAGGTGTTCTTGCCTAAATGCTCAACTCACAAGATTTATTTATCATCAGTTTTGGTTCTTTGCCTCCAGAGCTTCTTCAAGACATTTTTCACTTCTTCGTTTCTAAGGGTATAGATTAGAGGGTTCAACATAGGCGTCACTAAGGTGCAAAACACAGTCACTGCTTTGTCAGGGGGGAAGGAGGTCACGGGCCTTAGGTAAAGGTATGAACAAGGTATGAAGAATAAGATGACAACGGTGATGTGAGAGACGCAAGTAGACAGGGCTTTGCGCCGGCCTTTAGAGCTGTGAGTCCTCAGGGAGCGCAGGATGATGACATAGGAAGCCACCAGCATGGAAAAAGTGAGCAAACACAGCGATCCACTGTTGGCAGCAATCAGGGGGCCCAGAGTGTGAGTGTCTGTGCAGACCAGCTCCAGCAGAGGCATTAAATCACACATAAAGTGGTCAATGACATTGGGGCCACAGAACGGTAACTGGGCCATGAACAAAATCTGAATCCCTCCATGAACAAACCCTAAAGTCCCCGCCATCCCCACCAAGAATCCACACACAGGTCGCCTCATGATGGTCGTGTAGTACAAGGGCTTACAGATGGCTACGTAGCGGTCATAGGCCATGGCAATTAGCAAGATGATCTCAGCTGCAGCAAAGAAATGTTCAGCAAAGAGCTGAGTCATGCAGCCATTGAAGGATATGGTGCTCTTCTCAGAGACCAAGTCGAAGATCATTTTGGGTGCTATGGAAGAAGAGTAAAAGCCATCTATAATGGACAAATAGGACAGAAAGAAGTACATGGGAGAGCCCAGGGCTGGGCTGATAAAGATAGTGACTGAGATGACCAGGTTGCCCAACAATGTGATCAAGTAGGTGATTAAAAACACAACAAACAAGAATTTCTGCAGTTGGGAATTGTGAGTCAGGCCCAGCAGGATGAATTCTGTTACGTTGTTCATCCTTTCCATTGATTTAGCTTGGGTTGTGTGCATATGGTTCATCTGAAAACAAAACAAAACAAAAGCAAAAACAGTATTTCTGAATGGTGATTAAAAAAAATTTGATAGTAAAATAATTCTTCACTTTTCTAGTCCTGGCCTTTGGGATTGATGGAGCTACACTTCCACCCACTTCTGTTGTTTTACAGGGTTGTAAAGAAGAACAGAAAGAAGTTAGAATCACTTTAATTTGTATTAATGGAACAGTGACAATACTTTACAAATACCACAATAAAGCAAGGGGTTGTTATTAAGCTACATGCTTATGTAAGGTGACTTCTAAACTTTCTTTCTGGCTCTTAAAGTCTCACAGATGGCTTTATTTCAGTTTGGGGACAGATTTCATCAATAAACAATTATGTTGAAGTTATACTTGTCCATTGTTATGGTTATTTAAAGGTATATGAACACAATAGTCTATTATAAAGTCAACTATGGATCCCATACTAATGTGCCTTGCTAAATCTCGGCCAGCTGTATTCTGTGTTCTGTTATTCCTCTCGAGTATATGAATACACATGTACACAGAGATAGAGGCTGAGCTGCAGACGGAGTTGCTTTTCTTCCTGAATGCCAAGGAACTATAACAGCTCATTGAACATAATTCATTCAATAGCCTTGGAGGTTGTGTCTGTCTCTATATGACCCTTTCTTTCATGCCTTTGAACATGGATATGTAAATGGTGCAAAGTGCCCCTATAAGTTCACAATATTTCACAAATTTTTCTTGTAGTTGGACTCTGGTCACATATAGAATTATACCGTGGACTAAATGTATTTCCCCACTCACATTTTACAGATGGAATTAAATGAGTCAGTATGCTTTCCTTGAGTTTTCCATTGACAAAGCAAAGATGTTAGGGTCATCTGAGATAATAAAATTTTCCCTTTTGGGATAAATTCAATCAATTGTTTTATTTTATTTTACTTCTTTTGAGACAGAGTCTCACTTTGCTACCCTCAGTAGAGTGCTGTGGCATCATAGCTCAAACTCTTGGGCTTAAGCGATTCTCTTGCCTCAGCCTCCCAAATAGCTGAGACTACAGGTGTCTGCTATAGTGCCTGGCTATTTTTTTGTAGAAGTTGTCACTGTTGGTTAGCTGGCCCGGGCCAGGTTCAAACCCGCCAGCCATGATGTATATCCCCAATTGGCATCGGCCCCAATCAATTACTTTATTACTAACTGGTAAGTAACTGAAATTTTTCATTGCTAACTGGAAATATTGAATATAAAGAATATATATATTTGAATGATCTGAATGTGAATTTTCAAGAGCGAGTATATGTTGTTAAGAAAAGAGCATAAAATATTCCTCCTCTTTTTCTCCTTTTCCCAATTCCAGCTGAAAAATATAAGCACATATTTTCCCTCAAACATTCCTGGACATAATTCATCATCATCATGACCTCTCAATTTCAATAAAGGTGAGGAAATATACGTGTGATTTTGAGGGAAAGCTCAGTCACTGAGTTATTTCCTTTCTATCCACGGCTCCTGTAGATGGTGAGTATGTGGTTAATTATTCTTAATTGATATAAATCACAGATATTAACATCAGTGTGGCACCAAGTCATGACAGGACGGAAGAAATTTCAGGGTGGCACCTGTGGCTCAAAGGAGTAAGGCACCGGCTCCATATGCCGGAGGTGGTGGGTTCAAACCCAGCCTCGGCCAAAAACTACAAACAAACAAACAAGAGGGAGGAAATTTCAACGCACTACAGAATCAGTGCATTTAGTGAGAAATAAATGTTAATTGTGATGTTTTAAAAGCACTTGTAGTACTTGACAACGCCTGTTCTGGCAACATTACAGGCATTGTGTCCAGATTTACTTTCAGAGCAAAATATGAAACTTCAAGGGAAATAAATATAAAAATT
Source organism: Galagoides demidoff (assembly GCA_963574575.1). Classification (NCBI taxonomy): domain Eukaryota; kingdom Metazoa; phylum Chordata; class Mammalia; order Primates; family Galagidae; genus Galagoides; species Galagoides demidoff. The sequence continues at coordinate 14,014 of CAUYQV010065965.1, forward strand.
ACTTCAGTGAAAACAAACTGGATAAATCAAGTTAATATGCTTAAAATTTGGGAAAAAAGATTGCGTTTTCACTGACCTGGGCCTACGGGGTGATGGATTCTTCACTTTCACTTTACTTTCTTCTTTTCCAGCCACAGGAAACACAACCACAAAAGACTCTGAGCTGCCATGTGGGACGCTGGAACTCTTACCTCGCTAGACAACTCTCCCAATGTGGACATTTTAGTTTATTTTGGTTTCCATTGTCAGTTTGAAAATGAGCTGTTTCAGTCAGGCAGTGTTGACATTTCTAGGACTTCATTTCTGCTCACTTTCTTGATTTCCTGTGAAAGTATAAGCCAGTAATATGCATATATGTGTGCAGGTGTGTGTATTTTCGAATGTCTTAGAACTATATTCAATCCAAATTAACAACAATGGGAATAATGCAAAATTCTTCAAATCTTAAACAGCTAGTCTATGCAACTGTAACATGAATAAGTGAATCAAGTCCTCTGGCTTAGACTTTTGCTGAATCTTTGTTTCTTACGAGTTGATTAACAACATAGAGAGAAAGTCCTTTTACTCCTGATTCAAATCTTCCTTTGGCCCCTGTTTCCCTAGAAACCCACAACACTCAAGCATAGCGTCTCTCAAACAAATCTTCATCTTGCTGGTGCACGGCTCTGCTGCTTTACTTTCTCACAGGCCCTTCCTTGTAACTCTTTCTTCCTGGGCTCTAGAGAAATGTTTAAATAGACTTTCACGGAGTGCAGGGTTTGGCAGTGCATTGACCTCTCTAGTACCCAGAGAATTAGTAACTGGCCCTTTGGGAATCTTTACCAAAGCAACCGTCAAGGTCTTTTACTTACTCCTGTTTGACGCTCACAAAAATCACTAGTGGCTAGTTTTAGAAATGCAGGCATGTATGGGTTACAGATTGGTCTCTGGCTATAGTTTAGGTTAAGACTTAGGTCATATTATTTGGCCTTTCATTCATTGTAGGACTGTTTTTCTAATTGTGATATTGTTGAGCATAGCCTGAATTTAGGCAAAGGCCAGAGTTCAGAGACTTGAATTTATTTCTCTCTAAAAATGTGATGTCTCCATCTTTTCTTATGGCTGACTAGTACTCCATACATATACCAAAGTTTGTTAATCTATTCATGAGTTGATGGGCACTTGGGTTGTTTCCACACTTTGGCAATTGTGTATTGAACTGCAGTAAACATTCTGGTGCAAATGTCCTTGTGGTAAAATGATTTTTGTTCTTCTGGGTAGATACCTTCTAATGAGATTGCAGGATCAAACAGACGATTGACTTTTAGTGCCTTAAGAATTCCTCATACTTCTTTTCATAGAGGTTGTCTTAGTTTGCAATCCCACCAGTAGTGCAAAAGTGTTCCCTTCTCTCCACATCCACGCCAGCATCTGCAGATTCAAGACTTTGTGATGTGGAGTGATCTCACTGCAATTAGTTAATATCTCAGAGTGGTTTGAATGCATTTTTCTGATGATTAGGAATGATGAACATTTTTTTCATGTGTTTGTTAGCTATTTGTCTCTCATCTTCAGAGTGGTTTCTGTTCAAGACTTTTGCCCACTTAAAAAAGGCATTATTTGTTCTTTTCTTGTTGATGAATTCGAGTTTCCTATAGATTCTATTTATCAGTTTTTTGTCAGATTCATAACATGCAAATGTCTTCTCCCATTCTGTAGGCTGGCTGTTTGCTTTAGTTGTGGTCCCCTTAGCTGTTGATTTGCAGTTTCTTTATGGAACCTGGGGCTAGTGGGACTTGTCTGGTGCTGAGTAAATCCCGAGCCTGAGCCTAAGAACTTTACCTGGAATCTGGGTCCGTGGGTGCTGGCCTTATGACTAAGGCTGCAGGGGCCAGCTTCACATTGGGGTGGGCCTAAAGCCAGGCACTGCTGGGGTCTGCCTGGCAGTGTTGTGGGGCCAGAGACCACATCCGCTGTGCAGTCCTGGAGCTTAGTACCAGGGGGGCATGTCCCAGCATGGGGTTTACTGGGGCATCAGTGTTGGAGTCCAAGTCGAACTACAGAGTGCACTTTCCTCCCCTTCCTCTGTGTAGAGCTCTCTCTCCACACTCTCCTGCCTGTGGTTGGGGGTGTGCGACAGTGTCCCTCCTGCCCACTTCAGTGTGTCTTTTCTTAGTTCTGTGCTACACTCAGGTGCTATAATATCTCACCTGGTTTCCTTAGCTCTTGTAAACTAATGTTGTTTCTGTGGGCGACAGGAGTTGAAAAATCTTATCCCACTATCTTGTTATAGTTTGGTAAGAGACTGGATATAATTATTGAAGGAGCTTAAGGTTGAGAGATTGATTCTGTGTTAGTTCCTATTTTCCTGACAAGTAGAAAGCATAATCTTCTTTTGAGATTCAAGGAAAATATTTAGAATGTAGGTTATAGTGTATTGATGGAAAGTTGGCAATGAACATATAAGAGGAGAAACCTGTCTATAACAGCCAGGAAATTTGCTCAGGAAGCAATCTGAAGGCCTAGTTCCCACTGGAGTTCATAATTTTTGTCAGCAGCCCTTCATGTACAATTGTATAATTTTCCTCAGCATTGCCTTACCTATTAGGTAAAAGGAAAAAGAAGATAGTGTATAAATTGATGATTTAAACACGTCAGTTAGTATAGTGTGCTACACCAAAGCAGAAAAAGGTTCTATTGAGACTTGATTTTTCAAGGATTCCTAGTTATCCATTCTACATTATTCGCAACTGAAGAACAGTTCTGAGTTATGTTCGCGTGGTCTCTCCTCAATGCTTCTGTCTTTGATAAGGTTAGTTATTAGGATAAGCTGCATTTTTCTGTGGTAACAAATAAATTTTGAACTCTCAGGGGTTTAACAGTGGTCCCCAGCCTTTTTTGGCACTGGGGATTGGTTTCATGGAAGACAATTTTCCACCGATAGAGGGTGAGGGATGTGGTTTCGGGATGATTCAAGTGCATTACATTTATTGAGTACTTTATCTCTATTAATTACATTGTAATATATAATTATATTATTCAACTCACTCATAATGCAGAATCAGTGGGAGCCCTGAGCTAGATCCCTCACATGCACAACTCACAGTAGGGCTCACGCTCCCATCAGAAGCTAAAGCTGCCACTGATCTGTCAGGAGATTGAACTTTGGTCACTATGTGAGCCAGGGGAGCAGCTGTAAATACAGATGAAGCTTTGCTTGTTCATCTGTGACTCACCTCCCATTGTGCTGTCTGGTTCCTAATAGGCTGCAGTCTGGTACTGGTCTGAAGCTTAGGGGCTGGGGACTCCAGGTTTAACACATATAATTTTATCTCCTATTCACACAAAATCCCCTGAGTATAGGGTGATCCTTGGGGGTATCTGATTTCCAAGCAGTTACTCAGTAATCCAGATTGGTTCCTTTGTGTGGCCCTCCCATCCCAACATGTGTCCTCCAGGCAGGGAAAAAAGAAAGCTGGGGAGTAGCACACTGGCTCCTAAATAGTTATGACTAAAGATGACACATGTCACTTCTGCAAACTTGGTCTTAAACAAGTGGGCTGGAAATTATGGTGGGGGCACATAGATTTTAGTGATCAGCAGATGGGTTGATTACAACTGAGAAAAACTTACCTCTCATTTGGAATAATTGTTTATTAAACTTAAATATTAAATTACATATGTATGTAATACAGGGTGGCTGTCAAGTATGTGGCTAATTTAAAATAGTGTGCATTTTAAAATGGCACACAAACTTCATGGCCACCTGTGTGTATTTAACAAAAGATATGGGCATGACTGCGGAGTCATTTAGGTTAATTCAGTTCTTATAAAGGCAGAAGGGATGTTACTGAGATTTGTAGGATCCCTGTTTGGCCCTGATCTAGATCTTCTTTTTTAATTTGAGTTCTTTTTCTTAGAATCGTACTGTCTACATCTCAAATTACTCCCATCTCCTTGATCTGTACTGGGTCGCAGTTCTCTACTCGAATTTGAATGTGCAAAATTTCAGCCGTGACTATTCAGGCATCAATTGTCTTTTGTGTCAGTTACTTTTGTTCCTATTAGCTAAGGCAACAAATCCATCTCATAAAAACCATTTTGGAGGTGAAATGATGTATAGGATGTTTTTGACAGAAAGAAAGCGCTCTACAAAATATCTCCTGAGAAATTAGGTCCAAGCTTGTTTGTGACTGTACCAGGAAGAATTTTATATCTCTTATTGGCTTTCAGCAGGGAAAATAATTAGTTCTGGGATGTGTTAAGATTATAATGTAAAATGAGTATAATTGTGATGGATGTGTTACTTAGTTCAATGTAAGCATTTCACATTGTATATTGAAGCAGTACCCTGAACCCCATAAAAGCATCAATGTACAAGATTATGATTTAATAAAAAATAATTAATAAAAAAGATTATAATGTAAATGGTGCCCCCTGGAGTTGTGCAACACAGCAACATTACTTTTGGTTGAATTTTGCTGTAATGACTCCTATTCCTCAAACCCATACATTTTCTGGTTCAGCTCTGTCTCTTATAATAATAGATCCATCTTGATCTTATTAGTTGGGATTAAAACTATATCTTTTCAATAAAATACTTAGCTATTAGGAATTTTTGCTTAAATATTTTAATTATGTGATCTGCTAGTTATGTAATCTGTACCCAAAACTTTGCAGAGAATTGTTCCATCAAATATATATGCTCAAGGATTTTTCATAAATTGTGACATTTTTGTGTTGCTTAGTAATGTCTCTTTGATCAATAATTTGTAAAAGCCAAGAAATTTCTAACTAGAAGATACTTTAGTTGTTATTTAATTAAATATTGATTTTTTTTTAATGAAAGAGAAATTACTGAAGATTCCAGAAAACAAGGGGAGGCCAGTGTAGTGGCTCACTTCTGTAATCCTAGCACTACAGGAGGTCAAGATAGGTAGATTGCTCGAGTTTAGTAGTTTAAGACCAGCCTGAGCCCCCATCTCTACTTAAAAAAAAAAAAAAAGAAATAGAAAAACTAGCTGGGTGGGGCAGTGAGTGGCTATAGTCCTAGCTACTTGGGAGGCTGAGACAAAAGGATTGCTTGAGTCCAAGAGTTTGAGGTTGCTGTGAACTATGATGACACAGCACTCTACCCAGGGCAACAGAGTAAGACTCTGTCTCAAAGAAAAAAAAAAAAAGAAAAGAAAACAAGAGGAACAAAATATACTTAACCTCCCATATTCTGACTTCAAGATCAGGATTATTTCTTTCCATTAGTTATACATGTTGTTCAAATGTTAAATAGATTTTGTTTTTATATTCTCTATTCACACAGATTGTTACCTAAGATTATTCTTTGGGACCACAACTTCCTCATGGCATTTTTCACCTCTGCGTTTCTGAGGGTATAGATTAAGGGGTTTAACATGGGTGTGACCATAGTATAAAACACAGCCACAGCTTTATCAATGGGGAAGGTGATCATGGGCCGAAGGTACACGAATATACAGGGTACAAAGAATAGGACGACTACAGTAATATGGGAGGCACAGGTGGAGAAAGCCTTCCGCTGCCCTTCAGGGCTGTGGGTCCTTAGTGAGCAAAGGATGAGGACATAGGAGGCGATAAGAATAGAAAAAATGAGCATGCACATCAGCCCACTGTTGGCAGCAACAAAGAGTCCAAAGAAGTGTGTGTCAGTGCAGGAGAGTTTCAGAAGAGGAAAGAGGTCACAGATGAAATGGTCAATGACATTGGGCCCACAGAAAGGCAACCAGGCCATGAAGAGAATTTGAATCCCAGCGTGGAGAAGTCCCCCGGCCCAGGCCGTGGCCACCAGGAGGCCACACACCTGCCTGTTCATCATGATCATGTAGTGCAAAGGTTTGCAGATGGCCACGTAGCGGTCATAGGCCATCACCACCAGCAGGATGATCTCCACTCCCCCAAAGAAGTGTTCTGCAAAGAGCTGAGTCATGCACCCACCGAAGGAGATGGTTTTCTTTTCAGCGAGTAAGTCGAAGATCATTTTGGGGGCCATGGTAGAAGAGCAGCAGCCATCTATGAAGGACAAAAAAGACAGAAAAAAATACATGGGGGAACCGAGGGCTGGGCTGGTGGTGATTGTGACCACAATGAGGAGGTTGCCTGCCAGGGTGAGGAAGTAGATGACCGTGAACACGGCGAACAAGAGTTTCTGCACATCTGGGTTCTGCGTCAGGCCGAGCAGGATGAATTCTGTCACATTATTCACTTGCTCCATGAATCCAGTGAGGTGTTTGGATAATTGATTTACCTGAAAATAGGACAAGGAAGGTCTATAATTGTGGCACATACATCTTGAACAAGAAAATAACTTCAGTCAGGATTATTTTCTGTACCACTGATGGAATTCCCAAGCAGATAAACCCCAAACTTCAACTGGGGTCATATTATTAGTGCAAAATGACACCTGTCCCTCTTTTCCCTCTGGCACAGACACAGCCCAGAGACATCTGTCCATCCATATATACAAACACGGTCCCTGATGTTGACGGGTTAGGCACCTTCCTCACTCACCACCATAGTATTTTTTTTTTTTTTCTCATGACAAAATAGGAATGAAAAGAGGACCACACAGAGTGGCAGGGGCTTGGATTCAAGAGTCTCCTTCTCCGTGTTTTTCTCTAGCCACGTGTGCTGATGAGGCTACAGTGCGATTTGTTATTGGTGTGACACTTGTTTCAGGCTAACTATAAAATATCAGGCGAGTTGAATTTGCAATTAGGGATGATGATGTCACATTTCAGAATCAAATGAACAGAATGAATGTTTGGGGCTGCAGGAAGATGCCTCCTGGCAGGTAGATTAGTGAGTTTGTGCTACATCCGGACAGAATGGTCTAAGAACATCACCAGACGCCCCTGGAAGAGGCATGCCCTGAAGAGGATAAGACAGCACGATGCAGAGTGACATTCCCCACGTTTATTTGAAACTTCAGAATTTACTATCTGGAGAGTTTCTGTCATGTTTCGATTTCAGAGGCATTTTCAAAGCCCAGTGGAAGGAAGACTATGAAAAATAACCTGGATCTGTTTAGAAAACAGATACTTTTAATATGAGGCAACAAAAGCACCACAATTTATGGGACAGAGTGTGTTCTCCAGAATTAGATAGATTATTTTTACACTCCATTTTCACTGATTCTTAGCCATATGATGTTGTGTATAAATCTCAGTCTATCTCAGTATTAGAGTGCCTAAATTTTTCATATATAAAGGGAAAAATAAATGACCCAGAGGTATTGAAGGATATCGGTATTACAGATAAGAAAGTTTGTACCTTAAAGGTAAATCAAAAGAATGAAATGAAAAGATCCCGTGTATCATTACTCTTATCCTTGAAATATTTGATTGTTGTAATATTAAGAGAAAATAAATGAACTATTAAAAGGTACTCAACTCAAGAAGTGAAAAACTCAGAAAAAAGGTAGAATACAGAAATCAATACATTAGGAAATAGAAAAATACTAGACTTAATAAGTAAACACAAAAGCTTTTGGTTATTTAAAAAATATAAGAAAGGCCAGATGAGGTGGCTTATGCCTGTATTCCGAGCACTCTGGGAGGCCAAGGCAGGTGGATTGCCTGAATTCAAGAGTTGGAGACCATCCTGAGCCAGAGCAAGACACTGTCTCTAAAAATAGCCCAGCTTGTGGCAGGCACCTGTAGTTCCAGCTACTCGGGAGGCTGAGGCAAGAGGATCACTTGAGCCTAAGAGTTTTAGGTTGCTGTGAGCTATGATGCCGTGGCACTCTACCGAGGGTGACAAAGTGAGACTCTGTCTCAAGAAATAAAAACAAAAACAAAACCCAACCAAATAAAACTGATGAATACAAGTAATCTCAATAAAAGCAAGTATGGCCAAATTCCAAAAGGACATTATTTGTGAAGAATATTTAAAAAGATTTTTGTGTATAGCTCATAAAAGATTTTTAAAATAACCAAATAAGGGGTGGTGCCTGTGGCTTAAAGGAGTATGGCACTGGCCCCATATACCAGAGGTGGCGGGTTCAAACCCAGCCCTGGCCAAAAATTGCAAACAAACAAACAAAAAAACACCGAGTAGGCATTTCCCAAAACAAAGTAAAATTTCTCTTAATGCCATTACCAAAAAATGAAAAAGAGAAAAAAATGGGAAAAATTGAATAGCATGTATTAAAGACTTCGAATAAGACATAGATCTATTAAAAAACAAGAAAACAATGAGATTAGTTTATCTCTAATCTCTGGGTAAGGAAAGAAATTTTTAAACAAAAACACAATGATACAAACTACAGGATAAAATTGATGAATTCATCTACATAAGTATATAGAACGTGGGAGGAATATTAGCAACAAGTGTGACAATTGTGATTATAGGAATAGTTTTAAATAAATTAAAAGTTTACTCACCAGATTACCAAAATTGGAACAAAACTAATAAAAAACAATTCTTAGAGAAAACATTAGGCATCTAAAAATTTCATAAGTCACATGCAATTTAAAAACAATGAAAAGTTAACTGGCAAACTGGTAAAGATTTAGGACGGTTATATTATTCAGTGCCGATGAGTGTGTTGATATAAAACTTTCTAGAAAGAAGTTTGACCCCATATAATAAGGGATAATAAGGGTATAATAATTTGTGGTCACATCTCTTGTTACTGTATTCCTTGCTTTTACACATCTATGCTTAATAAAAATTATGTCTACAGGTTGTGTTTCATAATATTTTTATACTAATGAAAAAGTAAAAGCAATCTAAATGTCTACATACAGAGAAAAGTCAAGTGAATTATAGTGATGGTATGTTAAGTAGACGTGAGTTATTTGCAAGAAAAATTAATGATTTGGAAAGATTCTTTCAATGTAATACCGAGTGGAAAACACAAGATAGCATATGTATATTATGATCTAAATTGTCTAAAATGCCCTATTTCCATAGAAAATCAACTGAAAAAAGTATGTGAAAGACTAATCACATTTATCTGAATTTGAAATTCAAGGCAATTTTTGTGTTCTTTTAAAAAATTTCTTTTTTAAAAAAATTTTTTTTAGAGACAGTGTCTCACTTTGTCACCCTCGGTAGAGTGCTGTGGCATCACAGCTCACAGCAACCTCTAGCTCTTAGGCTTAGGCGATTCTCTCGCTTCAGCTTTCCATGTAGCTGGGACTATAGGCACCCACCACAACGCTCGGTTATTTTTTTGTTGCAGTTTGGCTGGGGCCGGGTTTGAACCCGCCACCCTTCATATATGGGGCCAGCACCCTACTTATTGAGCCGCAGGTGCCACCCTAAAAAATTTCTGATCTGAATTTTCCACAAAGGGACTATATTGCCTTTATGTCAGTAAAATAATTTAATAAAATAAATTTTATTTTCTTATCAGACCTGGATCTCTAATATCCTGAATAACTTTTTTCTTAGTAGACTGGGTATACTAGTTATTATTCATAAAAATATGTGGCAGTAGAAAAATATACAAAATATATATAAAAATATATTTAAATCCAACTCACCTGATAACCCTAGTATTGCCATTATTAAAAAAACTAATAAGGAAAATAAGTAACAGGTTCATTCCAAACAAGCCATCTTATTTGTAGAGAACAGTTTGCATGGAGTTTGCATTCACTGACCCATTGAAAACCTCTGCTTTATAGGTTCACCTATTTTTAACTTAAGTATAATGTATCTTTTTCTCAATGAGTGACTTAAAAATGGTTGCTAGGAGAGACTTCCTAAATAAAGTTGCGTTCATGGGCTGAGTTTATTTTGCTCTGTAGCAGTGGTTTTCAACCTTTTTAAAATCTCATGGCACACTTGAATCTATAGTTAAACTTCCACGGCATACTTAAATTATTTTGATCAAAAAAAAAAAAGAGTAATAAAAGAATATACTTACTGTGCTTTGAACCTCTTTTGAAAATAATTTAATTAATGATCTTTACAAATTTTCCTGGCACACCTAAGATCCTCTCATGGTGCACGGGTTGAAAATCACTGCTCTGTATGGTCATACCACTATGGAGAGGGTGCCAGCAATCCAGCTCAGGGAATGAATTTCTTTAGGTAGCTTCCATAGGTTTACTTAGGCTCCCATTAGTCTTCAAAAGAACTTGAAGGAGGCATAACCCCCTCTAACCATCAAAGCACAACTTTCTCCAAGTTTCCTTACAACACATTTTCTAGTCTTTCATGATGACCAGGTGAAGTGTATTATAAAAACCACTTGGTCTGAGAGCCACCCTATTTAAAGCCCTGAAACTAGCAAATATTAAAGCAGAAAGATTAGGGATTGCATGCACCACGAAATCAGCAGCAAATTAAAGGAGCCTTGGAATAGCAGGTCCCCAAAGTCTTCTATTTTAAGCCTTTTTCTTAGTAAGCCTGTGTGCAGTCTGAAGATTGCTCCTTTGGTCCCTGGAAGTCTGGATCCAAATGCGTGGAAAACAGAACCAAACAGCATTTGTGATTTGTAGTTGATTATGCTTATGTGGTCTTCCTGGGTCAGCAATCATCAGAGTCCCATCTTTATAAACATTTTCAAATGTAAATTCAGGGAAATATGTTATAGATATTACTCAAGTATGAGAAGTTAGGGGTGCTCTAACCTCTCAGCTCTCAGAAGATTAAAACCAGCAGCTTCAGCCAAGATGGCAGCCAAACCAATTTATCCTTGTTCTTTCTCTCTCATGAGCATGACATCTGTGTCCAAAGAGTGAGGAGAGAGCCAAACTAGCCTGGCTTAACAGCCTCTCTTGGGAGGTTAGGAAGTGTTACTTGTTAGAGCCGAAGAAACTAGGCACAGAAGGTCCTGTTCATGGAAATTTAGTTGCATGAACCGTGAGCCTGTCCCACAGAGTTAGGTATTCTATGGGTATGCTGGGTGGTAGACCTTTGTTAGTTTCCTCCAGAGGAGATATTTTCTGTTTCTTCTTTTCTCATAGAACTCCATTTGTTCCTGTGTCAGGTGGCCATGTGTTTAGGGCAAAGTGGGGTCTACTCAGGGCAGAGGTGTGAATTCAGATCAGCCAAGACCAATTATAGGGAGGAATGAGCGAGATAATGTGTGAAAATGTCTGAGTCAGTGCAAAACTGCTATTATTAGTGCCCAAGGATAGACACGGGTAAACTAGAGAAACTGCTTTTTTTTTTTTAATTAAATCATAGCTGTGTACATTAATGCAATTATGGGGTACAATATGCTGGTTTTATATACAATTTGAAATACTTTCATCAGACTGGTTAACGTAGCCTTCACCGCATTTTCTTAGTTATTGTGTTAAGATATTTATATTCTACCCTTAGTGGATTTAACATGTGCCCTTATAAAATGCACTATAGGTGTGGTCCCACCAATTACCCTCTCTTCCCCCCTATCTTCTCCCCTCCCCTCCCTCTCCTCTTTCCCCTTCATCTTGGGCTATAGTTGGGTTTAGCTTTCACATGGAAGTGTGGGTGCTTATAAAAACTGCTCTTTAATATTAAATAACTGAAGCATGCTGGGGAGTGAGAGCTTCACTGGTTCTCCTATTTACTATCTACTTTGGTTCTTCAGCCTCTTTATACTTGAGTTTCCACATCTGTAAGAAAGGGGTGGTGATGGTACTTACCTTCTCAGACTGTTTTGAGGATTATAGGAGATGATGCATGTAAAGTAACTAGAATAGTGGTTGGCAAAGTGTAAAAACTCACTGTTATCTGTCATCACTCTGTGTAGGAAATCAGGGCTCACGTGTGACTGATTCAGGTTTCTTAGAAGAATTGTCTCAACTCATACATGGTAGCTTGGCTTCCTTGCTCTTATGGTTGGGAGGATCAAGGAAGTTCCAGAAATTATGAGAGAAGAAAGGCCAATTTTTTAGGTATTGAATACTCAGTCATAAATTACAATTATGAAATATTTCTATGAGAGTCCGATTTTCCCTCCACTAACAAATCTGATAGTGGAGTAAGATTCCCCGAAACGGTTGTAGATGGAGATGAAGGAAATGTGGGTACGATGGGAAGTAACAAATAATCAGCACTTTTCCACCAGCCACTTTGCTAAGTGTGGCATCTCATCTAATTCACACAGAATCCCCACAAGGAAGATATTAATTTCATTTTATGCATGAGGAAATTGATGCTCACTCTGAAAAAGTATCATTTAATCAAGGTCAACAAGCTAATTATTGGCAGGTTTTGAATTTAAATTCAGGTTGATTTAAATCTGAGCGTGGGCTCTAACTCTTAGGATACTATACTTGACGAGACACTGATTCTGTGATGTGTCTCATCTTTTGGGTGTGGTGGGAGAGGAGGTGCTGACACAGACCAGCTGTGAATTATTTAGCAGCTTTGGGTGTACCAGCAGTGGCAAGCAGCACATATTCCTCAGTCAGATCCCATGTGCTGCAACTGTCCATAAAAGAGAAGCACGGAGAAAAGAGAAGATCTTTCATCTTGTCTTTCTACTTGTGGCCTGCATCCTTGGGAACTGCCTGAGCTCCATCTTGGAAGTTTTTTTTTTTTTTTTTTGAGACAGTCTCAGCTTGTTGCCCAGGTTAGATTTTTTTTTCTATTTTTGGTAGGGATGGGGATCTTGCTCTTGCTCAGGCTGGTCTCAAACTCCTGACCTTGAGCCATCCTCTCACCTTGACCTCTCAGAGTGCTAGGATTACAGGCATGAGCCCACCACGCCTGGCCTCTATCTTGAAAGTTTTGATTCTGGAGATTTCCTGATGCCTGTGGAATGGAAAGGAAGACCAAGCAGAAATTCAGACTGAGGGCAAGAGACATCCTCTATGTGAATGGGATGTGGTAGGGTCTTAAAGAAATAGTACACAGTAGACAGAACCTGGATATGATTTTCCATCTTCTATTTACTGTAGGGCTCTATGCTTGTCAGTTAATATACTTGAGCCTATAAAACAGCCTTAAATTAGGGTTATCAAAGATAATATGTAAAATACAGCTAGTATATTGTGCATAGAAAACATTTGGAAAATATTTTCTGGATTAAATTGAGAGGAATGTTTGCATTTTCCATTGCCACTATGCTGTTGGCTATCTTTATTGAATCCTGACCAAGCTGTGTGATTTTGGGAAAGTTACTCAACTTCTCTGAACCCCAGTTTTCTCTTATGCAAAATAGAGATAATATTATATCATAGGGTTGTGTAGGAATCAAATTAGTCACTGAAGGGGGAAATGGGATTGAGGGTGAATAGTTTTTCTAAGATGGGAGAAACTTGATGTTTAAATCACAGTGGAAAGAAGCTATGGGGGGAGGGAGAGAAAGAGAGAGGGAGAGTGAGAGAGAGAGAGACCAGCCTGAGCAAGAGAGAGAGAGAAAGATGTAGGAGAGAAAGGGGAGTAATCATCACAGGTATGTTGGGTGGGTAGACATTGTTGGTTGCCCACCGAGCAGCTATTTCCTATCTTCTTTCTTTCTCATAGAATTCCATTTTGTTCCTGTGTCAGGTGGCCATGTATTTGGAGCAAAGTGGGATCTATTCAGGCCAGAGGTGTGAATTCAGATTAGCTGAAACCAGTTATGGCAATGCTCTTCCCTTTACAGACAGACATGTGACACAATTCTAGCCCATGGGACAAAAAAGAAAAACTGCAGGAGGTCTTTTGTGTGATGCTTTTCCAACCGTAAAAGGATTATCATAAGGAAAATGTCTATTTTCTGAACAATGATTTCTGCAAGGGAATATGGAATTGCCACTCCGTGGCGACTACTGGAATTTTAGACTGGGCGGTTACAGGACATAGCTAAAAGTGTGCCCCATTTGAAAAGTGATTGCTAGTTTGTTATTGGATTTGAGTTGAAATGCTTTTATCACTGAAGGACATGCTTTATTTTGAGACGTGGAATATCCGTGTTATGTCAGATAATCATTCCGGCAGGTGGGGGAATGAATAGAAAGAGTTCCTTTATTAAAGAGAAATGCATGTTCAAGAACAGGATATTTAGTAAAGTATCACAAGAATGGAAAAACAGGGATCCAATGTACTCAATATTAGTATAAACCCAATAAATCAACAACTATACTCCCATATGAGAGAAAAACACAAATATAGTCTAGTAAGGGTGAGCAGAGAGGAGGGAGAAGGGAGAGGGAAGAGGGAGGGTGATTGACAGGCTCTCAACTAATGTGCACAACGTGAGGGTGTTCAGCGTACCCCCTGGGTGAATGCTGCTCAACTTGAACTTTACTTTAGAAATAAAAACAATGTAACCTCATATTAATCTGAAATTAAAAAAAAGTAGGTAAAAGGGGGAACTCATTTCATTTAGAAATGAAAACAATGTAACCTCATATTAATCTGAAATTAAAAAAAAGTAGGTAAAAGGGGGAACTCATTGCAGCCATAGGTAAGAGGCTGCTTTGCCTTTGAGCCCTGTTTCATGTCAAGGTACCTAACCTCTTAACTGCATGAGCCCCTTCCTATAATCAGTTATTAGAAGATGCCCAACAAGCAGCATAAGAGGCATCTCTTGAAGAGGGTAGCTCCAGAGTGGAGACCATCACTGAGTATGGGAATCAGCAACAGAGAACAGTTGAACGGAGAGGGAAAAGGTCAGCCCACTCATGGGCAGAACTGTGAGTGGTGTTCCTCATGGCATATCACAGGAAGGCAGTATGGTCTGTGAAATGGGCCTTATATATCTGATGGTAAACGAAACCCTGGGTTGTATCAGATGAAGGGTCTGGGTGAAAATTAGTTCAAATGGCAAAAAAGGAAAAGTAATTGCTGCTAATATGAGAAGGAAAAAATGAGTAATACAGGGCAGCACCTGTGGCTCAAAGGAGTAGGGTGCCGGCCTCATATACCAGAGGTGGTGGGTTCAAACCCAGCCCTGGCCAAAAACTGCAAAAAGCCAAAAAAAAAAAAAAAGGAGTAATACAAAAAAGTAAAATTTACTATTACCTTAGTGCCACATAAGAGGGTAGGAGCAAAAGAGAAATATTATATATTAGTTATATTTACGGAAAATCATAAAAGTGAAGTTGTTCATTCATAGAAACCACATTCTTCATTTAATGGTGGAGATCAAATGCCACCCCCCCATCTGGATTCAAAAAGCATTCTAGCCATGAATTTAAGAAGTTGCCTATGTGATACATCTTGATGACACTAAAAACACCTTGTGAGTGCACATTTGGAATCCTTCTGAGGTTGTTTGGTCTTTGGGTTCTTTTTTTTTTT
>CAUYQV010065966.1:0-15348 GCA_963574575.1 Galagoides demidoff
AAAACAATAACTGAGAAAATGACATGAAGGCTGTGTTGACCAGTTTGATGGAAGTATTTCAGATTGCATGTGAAAACCCCACACTGTACCCCAGAAGTGCATTAATGTACATAGTTACCATTCAATTAAAAAAAAAATGTCTACTGGACTTTCGAGCAACTTGATGCCCAAAATTTTACCAGGCTTATCAATAATTTCTATCAATGTGGCTCAAGTGGCTAAGGCACCAGCCATGTACACCCAAGGTGGCGGGTTCAAATCCAGCCCAGGTCCACCAAACAACAATGACGGCTGCAACTAAAAAATAGCCGGGTATTGTGGCGGGTGCCTGTGGTCCCAGCTACTTGGGAGGCCAAGGCAGGAGACTCACTTGAGCCCAGGAGTTGGAGATTGCTGTGAGCTGAGATGCCATAGCACTCTACCCAGGGCGACAGCTTGAGGCTCTGTCTCAAAAAAAAAAAAAAGAAGGATTACAAAGGGACACAAAGACACTTTCAGGAATAATGGATATGTTCACTATACTGATTGTTGTGATGGTTTCATGGTGTATACATATGTCAAAACTCATCAAATTATACAGTTTAAATATGAACAATTTATTGTATGCCATTAAATGTACCTCAATAAAACTGTAAAAAGTTGTAAAAAAAAAAGAGCCATTGTCCTTCCTTTAAGCAGAGATATGGAGCTTTATTATTATTATTATTATTTTATTAAATGATAGCTGTGTACATTAATGTAATCATGGGTTACAGTGTGGTGTTTTCATACACAGTTTGAAATATTTTCATCAAACTGGTTAACATAGCCTTTATGTCATTTTCTTAGTTTTTTTTTGAGACAAAGATGTGATATATTTTTTATTCAAACATAGATTTCTTTCTCTCTGCAATCACTCCCATTTCTTTTTTTTTTAAATTTAATTTATTGTTGGGGATTCATTGAGGGTACAAGAAACCTTCTTTTTTTTTTGAGACAGAGTCTCACTTTGTCACCCTCAGTAGAGGGCTATGGCATCATAGCTCACAGCAACTTCAAACTCTTGGGCTTAAGTGATTCTCTTGCTTCAGCCTCCCAAGTAGCTGGGACTATAGGTGCCTGCCACAATGCCTGGCTAATTTTAGAGATTGGATCTCGCTGTTGCTCAAGCTGGTCTCAAACCCCTGAGCTCAGGCAATCCACCCACCTTGGCCTCCCAGAATGTGGGATTACAGGCATGAGCCAGGGCTCCCGGCCATTCAGTCTCATTTCTATTGAAGATAATCAAACTAAGACTAATTTGTTTATAGAATAAGCATAGTCTCATTAAACTTGCCCTAATTATTTACTTAAGTGTAGCAAGAATAGTGATTGACTATGTAGGCATTGTTAAGTCTGCTTTGCTGGAGTTTTTAGTAAGAAATCTCAAATTAGACATTTAAAAGCCTCTTGAGACTAGGAAACTAAGCTAAGAACTTGTCATCAATATTTGCCTACCAATACCTATAGGTGTGGGTGAATTTTTCCCTTCTGGAGGTTCCTAATATATCTTAAGTTTTGTAAGCCTGTCAGGAAGTAACTGTTCTTAATCATCTGTAAGTCAGGTATCAATCTGGTGTTCCCAGAGGGCTTTGTAAGCACTGGCCCCATAATGTCAAACTTTGTTCCTGATATCTGTCTGGTCTTATCCGATTCTATGTACATCATTTTTAAATATGATATTCTATTGAAAGCCATGATAATATAACCAGTGTTTCCAAGTTTGTCTTGTTACAAGGAGAAGAGATCCTTATTGGAGTTATGCAAGTAACTATATTTAATAAGAGTTTCTGAATTCTGGAAGGGTGAGACAGAAAGAAAAATAAATGTGTGTGTGTGTTTTTTTTTTTTTTTTTTTTTGCCGGAGCTGGGTTTGAACCTGTCACCTCTGGCATATGGGTTGGTGCTTTACTCCTTTGAGCCACAGGCACCACTCAAATGTGTGTTTTTTGTTCTCAAAGGTATAATCTACCAAATTTTTGTAACTTGAAGATAGTTTAAGAAAAAAAAGGTAAAGGGCTTTTTAAAATCTGGAAAACAAAATATTAAGGAACCATAATGTTCCAAACAAAAAAAGTCATAAAAATTATAATCATCTTCATGAGTTTATTTGGTCCCATATAATTAATTCTTGTTCTGCTTCATCTTGGTTCTGAATTCACCAGGATTTTTTTTTTTAACTAGAGTTCTGGGAATTTGTACTCAGTGGTATGATCTTAAAGTTATCAATATATTGATATGTCAAATCTGTATTCCAGAGTACTTGTCAGACAATCTTTTCCATGAATCTCTTTGAACATGAAGCACTTTTTTTTTTTGCAGTTTTTGGCCAGGGCTGGGTTTGAACCTACCACCTCCAGCATATGGAGCCGGTGCCCTACTCCTTTGAGCCACAGGCACCGCCCTGAACATGAAGCACTTTTATTCTTGCCTACAGCTGATTGTAAAAGCTATCAGGGAAAACCAGAGTAAAATAATAACTGCCTGTGAATGACAAAATATTTTAAATAGCCATAGCTAACAATCTAATGAGAGCTCATTATAATGCAATTGACAATGAAATTTGGTTATTAAAAAGGACTAGAATTATGACAATAACTTCACACCAGGACATATAGACAGTAAGACATTGACAGAGTGCTAGGAATGTTATATGTAGTTCCTGAAACACTTATATTAATATTATATATATCTTTATAAATACAGTAGAATCTTCATAGTTGACCACCTCCTTAAGTTGACCTAATTTTCATAGACTGGACATACACCACATATACTCAATGGAAGTTCCTTATGTTGACCACCTTGGCATGTTCACCAGTTTGTTACAGTCCCCTGGTGGTCAACTTATAGAGGTTCTACTGCATAACCTCAGGAAGACAGAGTCTTTTTTTTTTTTTTTTGAGACAGGATCTCACTCTGTTGCCCAGGCTAGAGTGCCGTGACATCAGCCTAGTTCACAGCAACCTCAAACTCCTGGGTTTAAGTAAATCTCCTGCCTCAGCCTCCCAAGTAGCTGGGACTACAGGTGCCCCCCCTACAACACCTGGCTATTTTTTTTTTCTATTTTGGTAGAGATGAGGTCTTGCTCTTGCTCAGGCTGGTCTAGAACACTGGAGCTCCAGAGATCCTCCTGCCTCAGCCTGACAGAGTGCTAGGATTATAGGCATGAGGAACTAACTCTGCCTGGCCTAAGGATTATTTATTGTTTTACAATGCTTCCCATGTAAGAGGTAAAGTCTCCATCTTTCTTTAAGGCTGCATAATATTCCATGGTGTACATATACCACAATTTATTAATCCATTTGTGGATCGATGGGCACTTGGGCTTCTTCCATGACTTAACAATTATGAATTGGGCTGCAATAAATATTCTGGTACAAATATCTTTGTTATAATGTGATTTTTGGTCTTCTGGATATATACCTAGTAGAGGAATTGTAGGAGCAAATGGCAGGTCTATTTTTAGATCCCTAAGTGTTCTCCAAACATCTTTCCAAAAGGAACGCATTAGTTTGCATTCCTGCCAGCAGTGTAGAAGTGTTCCCTTTTCTCCGCATCCACACCACATCACTCGTTTTGGGATTTTGTGATGTGGGCTAATCTTACTAGAGTTAGATGTTAAAAATATTTTTATGTTTGATAGGACACAGAATCTTTGTTTCTAGACATCTTACTTATTCAACAGGTAAAGGAAAACCCTTTATCATAATCCAAAAAGTTTTTCATTTTAACAGAGAAATTCAAATTCTAGTTTTGCATAGGTATGCTTTTAATATCAAAGCTCATTTACAGACCTTTATAAGAAAATCCATTCAATTTTAACCCGTGTGACCACATGTGATATGTTTCTCTCTCTTTGTCTCTCTTTTTCCCTTTACAACATTTTGCATCCATTTTGGGTTTTGTCTTTTATTTTCCTTGTCCTTTATTGAAACAACATTTAAATAACCTCTAAATTAGTACAAAATTACTCTTTTTGCCTTAACAAAAAATGCACCCTTTATATCTTATTTTTACTTATCAAAGCATATCTTACTTTGCTTGCACACTTAATATAGAGAAATATTTTCCTTACACTTGTTATTAAAAGTAGTTAGTAGTTAGTTATTTTAAGTATATTGATTAGAGTCCTTAACCCTTAGTAACCTTAATTTCCAGTGAAAATTAAGAAGCAAGGAATTGTGAACTGTCACATACCAACCTTCTGTAGTAGATTAGAAAATTTATGGATATACCCTTTCATAATTTCTAGAGACATATGCTTCCTCATAGTACAATTTTTTATGTCCTTATGTGGCAATGGACATATTTATTAACAGATTCAAGTATTTTTAGTAAAAATTAAGAAGCCCAAAGTAGCTGGGTATGATGAGTCTTATCTATAATCCCAGTACTTCAGAGGCCAGCCTGAGAAATATAGGGAGATCACCCTCTCTAAGAAAAAAAAAAGTCACAAGTAGATGAATTTAAATTTATATTTAGCAATTGATGTTGCACTATTTTATATTATTTGATAATGATCTGGATATTCAATGGTTAAACTATCATTTAATGTAACTTAGTATAACTTTAAGGTTTCCAGTTACCCTCTCCACCTCTCAGCATTCCCTAGGCAAATGCTGTATATATCACTGTTTGAGCACTTGTACAACCAGGGGTGTTGGAGAATAGAACTGGTTGGTATTTTTAGGAAAGTTTTTTGAGGCAAGTTCTTATGCACAATCTCAAAAAGTATAACCACATATTATGATTTTGATGTGGTTTATTATCCCCATTAATTCTCAGATTGAAATTTGATCCCCAGTAGGATGGTGTTGGGAGGTATCGGGGTGCTGTTTTCGTGATGGTGAGTTCTCACCATCATGCAATTGGATTAGTTCCCTTGGAAACAGATTAGTTTCCATGAGAATGAGCTGATATAAAATGAGATTCTTCCTCCTGTTTGGCTCTCTTTACAAGTATCTTCTTCCCCTTAGATCTTCTGTACCATGTTTTAACGTGGCCCTCACCAAAAGCCAAGCAGTGGCTACTGCCATGCTTCTTATACTTCCTAGCATACAGAACCACCATGAGCTAAATAAGCCTCTTTTCATTTTTTTCAGGTTAATGAGAGGGTACAAACAACTAAGTTAAAATGTTTGCATTTGATAAGTAGAGTCCCTCTTGTAGTTGTGCCCCACACCTAAGAGGTGTGCCATACACCCTCACATTGTGCTCATTCATTTGGCGCACACAAATCTCCCTTCCTCTTACTCTCTCCCCTTTCCTTGTTCTCCCTCCCCCAACTTGAATTGAATTTTTCTCTTATGTGGGCACGTATTAGATTATCTACTGGCGTCATATTCATATTGAGTGCATCCGACACTTGCTTTTCCATTCTTTTTTTTTTTTTTTTGAGACAGAGTCTCAAGCTGTTGCCCTTGGTAGAGTGCTGTGCTGTGGTGTCACAGTTGACAGCGATTATCTTCCCTCAGCCTTCCAAGTAGCTGGGACTACAGGCACCCACCACAAGGCCTGGCTATTTTTGGTTGCAGTTGACATTGTTGTTTAGCTGTTCTGGACCGGGTTTGAACTCACCACCCTTGCTGTATGTGGCTGACACCATAACCACTATGCTATAGGCGCTGAGCCTGCTTTTCCATTCTTGTGATACTTTCCTAAGAAGAATGTATTTGAATGTTATCCAGGTTAATACAAAAGATGCAAAGTCTCCATCTTTTTTTGGTTGAATAGTATTCCATGGTATACATATACCACGGTTTGTTATTCCATTCCTGGTTTGGTGGGCATTTAGGTTGTTTCCATATCTTGGTGATTGTAAATTGAGCTGTGATAAACAATGTCCTTATGATAAAATGATTTTTTTTGTTTGTGTAGATGCCTAGTAATGGGATTGTGGGATCAAATGGGAGGTCTAATTTGAGCTCTTTAAGGATTCTCCATACTTCTTTCCAAAGAGGCTGCATTAGTTTGCAATCTCATCAACAGTGGGACTCCTCATCTGCACCAGCATCTACAGCTTTGGGACATTGTGATGAGGGCTATTTTTACTGGGGTTACATGATGTCTCAGGATGGTTTTGATTTGCATTTCTCTAATGATTAGGGATGATGAACGTATTTTCAAATATTAGCCATTTGTGTGTCTTCTTCTGAGAAGGTTCTGTTCATGTCTCTTTCCTAGTGATATATGGGAAATATGAGAACAGTAGAAAAATCTCTACCATAAGAGATAAAAAAGGATAGAAAAAGAAAGAAAGAATATAAGAAAACTGAAGCAGAAATGGGAGAGTCCTTACTATTGAAGAAAGTAAAAATGGAAAATTAAAAATACAACCAAAACCAAACCAAATCAAACCAAAAATAATAACAACAGCACCAACAGCAGCAACATCATCAACAAGAAACTAATGAACAAAATTCAGAAAAGAAGGAAAAAAGAATAAAATGTATGTATGTGTGTGCGCGTGCCTGTGTGTATATAAAATACATGTTGCAATATATTACCTGGACAGCAGGTGGCGCTGTCATGTTAGGAGATGGAGAACACATAGTTGATTTTGCTGCATAAGATGTGGGCCAGAGGCCACTATCTTGTTGCTGAGGAAACCCAGTCCTGTCTTCCTGATTTATTTGCCCTCAATCAGAGCTTGTTGGTTTCATTAGCATTCACTTCCTGAAGGACTGAGATACTGAAGTTTTCAGTAGATATCTTAGGAGGCACATCTTGACTTTCCAAATAATGCCCCTTGGTGACAAAGTGGCTTTCTTGGGGATGTGAGAGCCATTTAACTCACCCCAATGATGTCTTCCCGAGCTCAGCAGGTGCACCAGAGGCAGCTGTGCAGTAGGACCCTGCAACTGTTCCTCTCAGGTCGTCCTTCTACAATGGAAGTGGCTCTGCTACCGTGTTCCTCCGAAAATAAGACCTACCTCTAAAATAAGCCCTAGCAGGATTTCTCTGCATTTGCTAAATATAAGCCCTACCCCAATAATAAGACCTAGTGATGGGCATGGCTATGCAGATATGCGTTTCAGTGCGGAGCAGTAAGGAAGACTGGAATATCTTTTATCTGCCAAGCTCCTTTCTCCAAGCTGTTCTCACTTGCGCGGCTGCCCGGGTGGTAACCGCTGTCACAGGCATCCTATTGTGCATTTGCAAACGGCTAGGGGAAAGGAGTTCATGCATCACTAGCGCCAGACCCACCAATAAGGTTGGCTCCCCCTGTCAGATTCCAGAAGAAGATGACTTAACTGTATTTGAATAAATGTAGATTGCTGTAATTATACTTAATAAAAATAAGACATCCCCTGAAAATGAGCCCTAGTGTGTCTTCTTGAGAAAAAAATAAATATAAGACAGTGTTTTATTTTGGGGGAAACACGGTAGTAGCCAAACTGATGGGAGTCACACCCCAGTGATTCAATCCTGGCCGTTGGATACTGTTCGAGTTTACTTGCTCACTTAAGCCTTTCCAACGCAGCTCCAATGAGCAGCCCAGTCCAAAAACAAACAAACAGAAACCCCCTGCAGGATAGTCCTTTCCTGTCTCTAGTCTTCCACTGGAGGGTGGCCATCCTCTGCCTGTACCCAGTCATTTGCCTTCTGTGTTGATCTTCCTCAGCTCCTCACCTCCTCATTGGCTCATGGAGTCCCCTACTGCTTCACTGTGCTTCCAGAGTGATGTTTCTGGGCGGGATCTCCCTGTCAGAGGTGGCTGGAATCTTCTCTCCCCTGTCTCACTGTGAGTGACTAGTAAAGTCTGCCATTTTGCTCCTCACAAACAATGTATCCTAGTTGTAGGATAATAATTTGAAATAAAAATTTCAATGAAACAAAAAACAGGATCAAGTAGTCTAGTTATATAGACCAATGAGAGTAGAAAGCTTTGAAACCCTGCCCAAGGAAGTTGGAACTTTATGCAGTGGACACTGTAGAACAATCAAAGTGTTTAGAGAAATGACTGATGCCATCCAACTTGGGGTTTCTCTGTTATTGTAGCCCCCATCTCTGACCTGTGATGCGGTGAAAAGTTGTTGACCAAAGGGTTGAGGAACCGATGAACTTCTATCAAAAACTCCCTTCATGATTTCTTCTGGTTGCTTCATCTCTCTGGGCCTGATTTTCCTTGACAATACATCAAAGGAGACCAGACAAAATTATCTTCCCAGCATCATGGACCAAGTGGAAGTGTGGACCAAGAAACCCTGCTGCTTGCTATTTGAAGCATTAGAGATGAGTTGGGCTAAGGACTATGGGAAGATGGCAAGGAAAACTGTGGGATTTCCATGAGGATGTGAGTCATTTGGAAACATTAGAAAAGAAGAAAATATTTGTCTATAATCTCTCCAGCTTCCTCTTGCATATATTTTTTCCTTTTAGTGGCTTCCTTCCCACTGTTAATCTAGAAGATTGTAAAATTATTTGGGGATGAAGCACATGTGCTTTGTCTCATCCTTATAGCCTGTGTATGGCTATTGGGTATAGCCTGTTGCCCAGCTGTTTAACCTCTCTTTAAGACTCTTCTACATGAATAATTTCTTCCAACCCTTATCAAAACCTGCTCTCAATAATGAAATATTTCAGCAAATTCATACTGAAGTGTAGATGGGTGATAACCATTTATGTCTGGTCCATATCTTTTTTTTTTCTTTCTTTTTGAGATAGAGTCTCAAGCTGTCATCCTGGGTAGAGTGCTGAGGCGTCACAGCTCACAGCAACCTCTAACTCTTGGGGTTAAGTGATTCTCTTGCCTCAGCCTCCCAAGTATCTGGGACTACAGGCACCTGCTGCTGATCTATATCTTTTTTTTTTTTGAAACAGAGCCTCAAGCTGTCGCCCTGGGTAGAGTGCCATGGCATCACAGCTCACAGCAACCTCCAACTCCTGGGCTCAAGCGATTCTCCTGCTTCTGCCTCCCAAGTAGCTGGGACTTCAGGCACCGACCACAACGCCAGGCTAATTTTTGGTTGCAGTCGTTATTGTTGTTTGGCAGGCCAGGGCTGGATTGGAACCCACCAGCTCAGGTGTATGTGGCTGGCACCTTAGCTGCTTGAGCCACAGGCACTGATCCATGATCCATATCTTTTTTTTTAACTTTGTTTTGTTTATTTATTTTTGGTTGTTGTTGTTGTTGCATTCTGGCTGGGGCCGGGGCTTGAACCCGCCACCCTCAGCATATGGGACGGGTGCCCTACTCCCTGTGATCCATATTTTAAGAGGAGTTTTTCTCATAAGGTCTTTTCTAAAACCAAAATCCACATCTAATAGTGGCATATGTAGAACTGGGAGAGTTTTCAGGGTGGCAGCAGTGATATTTTCAGCTGAATTCTCTTTTTTTAAAAATTTTTTTAATTTCAACTTATTTATTTCAACTTATTACTTTGAAGGTTTTTTTTTAAAATTTTTTTTTATTACTTCTTCCTCCTGTAGTGTTTTCTTGCCCCCCATGTAGTTGGGATCACAAGGTCCGGCTGTCTCGTTGTCCTGTTGTTGTTGTAAAAATGGGGTCTCACGCTGGCTTAACTGGCTCAGGGGGGTCTTTAGCTGGTCTCAAACCTCTGAACACAGGTGATCCGCCCTCCTCGGCCTCCCATAGCGCTGGGATAACAGGCGTGAGCCACCACGCCCGGCTTTCAGCTGAATTCTCAATCACTATTATCCTTTTTTCCTAAAGGGATCCCTCAATTCCCACCTGTAGGCTAAACCTTGTCTCATTCTCCACAATGAATGCTATCTATTCTCAGCAAAAATTTATGGAGCTCTATTTTAACACTCTGGAGCTCAATGTTGAGCTCTGTTCACTTCCAAATCAGTTCTGGGTGTTTATAGCCCATTTCACAGATTTTGAGTTTCTGTTTTCTTTCTTCAGCCTGGATATCTGCCATGATAACTCCCCTGGACCCTTTCAGATTAAAGATCTGTGCTTATCTCATTCCAGTATATCCTAACACCTTCCCCTAATATGACTACTTAAGGAGTGAACTTTTAGCTTTGATATCTAGCCTGGTATCTATAGTCTTGCTGCATGTTGTAGGGTGGCCTTGAAGCTGAATGCCATCCTGCTTAGACTTTCAAACATCATTAGCCAATGTATAACTTGCCCCTGATATGCTGCCATCATACCCTGAGAGCTAGCCATCATCCTTGCACTTCAAATTGGAACTTCCCTGCTCCCTCACTCAAATCACCTAACTGTACTTTCTATCATTTGTTCCCCCAGCCCCTGGACATCATATTTGTCCTGATGAAATGGAATGCCTTTGTACCTGAAGTTGATCCAGCTCCTTGTGAGAGAGGCTTAGTGGGTCTACTTCTAGGTCCTGGCTTTATCTTAATTGAAGTTACCCTGTGAAGGCCTGGCATATGGCAAACATGGGCTGATTTATTTGGAGCTCCTGACGTCAGATCCTGGAGATAACAGCCTATTTTGCCTGGTTATATAGAAAGCTGCATGACTAACATCTTCTTGTGGGAATCACCAGGAAACTGATGTTGCCTTGTTGTCACAAGATAATAATCTTCCAAATAGGTATTTTTTTTCCAGTTAGACACATATTACTCTATTCAGCTCTGGGTTGAATTTATCTAAAATCCTCTCCTTTGGCACATAGGAAAGTTGATTTAACTATCTACTTCTATCTTCCTCCTTGTATTAGGTGCCTACTGCATTCACCTTAGGCAGAAATGAATCTCACTGATAGAAGGGCCATACATCTGCACAGAGTGGGTAGATTCCTCTGTGGTGTAATTGCAGGGATTCACAAAAAGTATGTATATTCAAATATATCTAACAAAAAGCATGTATATTCAAATATATCTAACACACTGAGAATGTATGTCATCATTATTTCCATTTACTCTCTCCAATGGGTTTAATTTCTATCTTGTTTCCATATGCTCAAAAAACCTTGGAGAGAAGGATATAACAAGGCAGAAAATATAGTTAGTAATTATGATGACTGCTTTTGGACCTTCCCCATTATGTAGCAAAATTTTTAAAGAAATTAATTGACTTGCACAATTGGGAAAAGCAATGTTCTATGCTTTGGGGCACAGCTGGATCCAGGGGCTCAAATAGCATCATCAGGTCTCCCTCACTGGTGTTTTCTTTGGGATGCAAAAAATGTCCCAGGGAGGAATCTGATTGGCTGATTTGTGTAACATGCCCTCTCTTCATCCAAGCACTCTGCTTAAAAGGGTGGTTGGTGCTGATTGGCCAGGATAGGTCATGAGGCCTATTCCCTATGGTCAGGAATGACAGATGGCTTCACTCAAAAAAGTGCAAGCATATCAAATTCTCTGCACAATAAGAGGGTTCTTTTGGCTTTGTGCCTGTGGCTCAAGCGGCTAAGGCACCAGCCCCTTACACCTGAGCTGCCAGGTTCCAATCCAGCCTGGGCCTGCCAAACAACAATGATGGCTGCAACCAAAAAATAGCTGGGCTTTGTGGCAGGTGCCCATAGTCCCAGCTACTTGGGAGGCAGAGGCAGGAGAGTTGCTTGAGCCCAAGAGTTGGAGGTTGTTGTGAGCTGTGATGCCACAGCATTCTACCCAGTACGACAGCTTGAGGCTCTGTCTCAAAAAACAAACAAACAAAAAAAGTGTTCTCTTATCAGAGTAGGGCAAAGAGACACTGAGATGGAAATAATAATTTGTCCTTTTTAAGTGTCAGGTGGATAAAAGTGCTGTATTACATACTTGCTGAGACCTCAGTCACTTTGGGCTATACATTGCTCACTTCAGAATCCTTTTTTAAAATTTAAAGGTAGGATAGAGAATCCTGCTGATTCTTACCATGGTGTGAGTTTGGTCAAAAAGTTTCCATTTTGTTCCCTTGATCCAGGCTGTAAACATGTTGGAGAGCAAGTCAAAAAACCTCAAATGAGAGGGTCCCACAAAAGCACAGAGAGCAGTACCAAGAACAGGGAAGATACCTCTGGCCTGCCCTGCAGTATGCTTTTCACATCTGCACATAAATGGACCCTAGGTTCTAGCATTCATCTTGAGCACCTTGGCATTTCCTTCTTTGTTGGTACACTCTTTCTTTCCTGAGCATCTTTATACCCTAGGAACTGTTCACAGCTCTTTCCTCAGAAATCTCCTTAGGTAAAATGGCTTTGTCACCTTGGCCCTGTGGTTGGCTCCCCCAAGGACAGTGACATATACAGTACTGGACAGAATTCATGATCACACCTTGATGAATGACACCATTTTATTGTAAAGTACAATCCATGTGCCAATTTAAGGGCAGAAATTATACCCCAGAACAACACAAACACATTATGAGTCAGTAATGTCATTAGAAAGGACTGTATAGGGCTGGGCAAGGTGGCTCATGCCTGTAATCCCAGCACTCTGGGAGCCTGAGGCAGGTGGATTGCCTGAGCTCACGGGTTTGAGACCAACCTGAGCAAGAGTGAGACCCCATGTCTAAAAATAGCCGGGCATTGGGAGGTGCCTGTGGCTCAGAGGAGTAGGGCGCCAGCCCTCTATACTGGAGGTGTTGGGTTCAAACCCAGCCCGGCCAAAAACTGCAAGAAAAAAAAAAAGAAAAAGAAAAAATAGCTGGGCATTGTGGTGGACGCCTGTTGTCCCAGCTACTTGGGAGGCTGAAGCAAGAGAATCACTTGAGCCCAAGAGCTTGAAGTTGCTGTAAACTATGACACCATGGCACTCTACTGAGGGTGACAAAGTAAGACTTTGTTTCAAAAAAAAAAAAAAGAAAAAGGATTGTATCATTAAAATGGTTGTATATTGTAGCCTTAAATTCAATCATGGTAAGAAATTTGAGCTGTTTCTGGGAAATAAATTTTGCCTAACTAGATACTGGATGTTCTCGTCATTTCCCACTTGCAGCCCCATTCCCACTAGTTGCTCAGAGCCAACCTGTCCTTAGCTCCACTGAACTGGTAATGATTCTCACTGGCTATGATAGCTTCAGAGTTTTATACTGCTGGTATACTTCCTAGTCCTTAAAAATAATTTTTCACATAATTTCCTTTATTGTGTCCTTTTATATATTTATTGTTTCAGAGACAGGGTCTTGCTCTGTAACCCAGGATGGAATGCAGTGGCATGATCATAGCTCAAGACAGCCTCAAACTCTTGAGCTCAGGCAAGCTTCCTGCTTCAGCCTCCCAAGTAGCTGAGACTACAGGTGCATGCTACTAGGCCTGGTTAATTTTAATTTTTTTTTTTTTTTTTTTTGTGGAGATGAGATTTCACTATGTTGTCCAGGCTGGTCTTCAACTCCTGGCCTTAAGAGATCCACCTACCTCAGCCTCCCAAAGTGCTGGAATTGCAGATATGAGCCATTGCATCTGGCTTATGTTTTTTTCTTAAGACCAATAACTTTGCAATTAGTGTCAAAGGAAGGAGCCATCACTCCTAAAAATCCATCATGTTATCGGCAAGTATGTCTCTCCAGGCTACCTTTGATGCTTTCTGTCTTATTCCTTCTCCAAACTCTGTGTGGCCTAGTTTTCAATCCCAATAGATGAGGTGACTGAATGTGTAAGGAATTAGACCTAGAATTCTGTTGTAACAGTGGTCTCTGTCTCTAAATGAATGGCCTGCTGTTGTCAAAACCAGAATGCTTCTAGGCAATGGGGTTTCTCCTGCCTTAGTGTTGGGCATTTCGCATTAGCTATACATTTCTGTCTGTTTGGCAGAGGACCTGTTTCTTGGTGATTCCTAAAGCCTTATGTCTTTGGAGCAAGAGTCCAGGCTGATAGGTTGAAGACTGTTGAGTGCTAAAAAGTTTGAAGACCGCATCTCCAATTCAGGTACTTTTCTGTCCAAAGTTCAGACCCTAAATTACTCCAAATTCTCAAACTGCTTGAGTCATCCAAACTTGCAATTAGGATTACTTTTAAGTTCTTCTGTAACCTATTTCATCCAAGCTACTGCAGCACAATAGCATGACTTCCATTATTCATCAGCAGATATGGGAGTAAACTGTATGAATTGCAGGCTGATTTGGACTTGCCACATCTGTGCAGATGAGGCCAGTAGAGCTTGGCAGAGACAGGGCTGGGTAATATTGCATGAGGTTGAAAGAGAAGATGGTGGCTGGCACATTCATTCCTCCTTGTGAGGTCCCTCCACATTCTCTTGGGGCTCCCTTCTATTTTCAAGAACACCCATGACACAGTTCAACATGCTCTCAGGGTAGTAAATGATGCTAAAAGCTGAACTGGATAAAACTATAGTTGGGAAGAGATATTTTCATTTTAACAGTACACGCTTAATTGATGATCAAAAAGGCTTTTTTTGTGGGGGGTATGTTTCTTTTTTAATTTTATTTTTTTAAAATTAAATCAGAGCTCTGTAGATTAATATAATCAAGGGGTACAATGTTCTGGTTTTATATACAATTTGAAATATTTTCATCAAACTGGAGGTATGTTTCTTTTCTTTTCTTTTCTTCTTCTTTTTTTTTTTTTTTTTTTTTTGGCCAGGGCTAGGTTCAAACCTGTCAACCTCAGTATATGGGACTGGTGCCCTACTCCCTGAGCCACAGGTGCTTCCCAGGGGATATGTTTCTTAAATTTTTATAGACTCACAAGAAATTGCAATTTCATTCTTAACTATAGTCCACTATCAAAACAACATTGACATTGGCAATGGACGAAATTATGGATATCATTTAGTTGTTGCTATTTTCTAAAAACTGCATGTGTGTATATATGTGTGTGTATGTATCTGTTTGTGTGTGTTTGTGCTTAGTCCTATGCCACTACTTCAATAAAGATATAGAACTGGTCCATCACCATGAGAAAATCCCTTCATGGTATTTGTATTCCACTCTCCCCAACTCTTTCCCATAGTGGCCACACCATTTTTTATTCCCACCAGCAATGCATGAAAGATCCAGTTTCTCTGCATCTCCACCAACATTTGGTATTATCATTATTTTTAATTTTAAGTGTTCTAGAAGGTGTGTAATAATATCTCATCATGGTCTTATTTTACATTTTCTTAATGGCTAGTGATGTCAAATATCTTTTTTCATGTACTTACTTGCCATCTGTTTCTTCTCTTTGGTGAAATATATGTTCATGTCTTTTGCTCAGTTTCCAGTTGGATTGTTTCTTTCTTTTATTTTTGCAGTTTTTTTTTTTGAGATGGATCCTCAAGCTATCCCCCTGGGCAGAGTGCCATGGCATCACAGCTCACAGCAACCTCCAACTCCTGGGCTCAAGCGAGTCTTCTGCCTCAGCCTCCCAAGTAGCTGGGACTACAGGTGCCCGCCACAACGCCCGGACATTTTTTGGTTGCAGTCATCATTGTTGTTTGGCAGGCCCGGGCTGGGGATTCGAACCC
>CAUYQV010065967.1:0-14184 GCA_963574575.1 Galagoides demidoff
GGGCGTTGTGCTGGGCACCCGTGGTCCCAGCTACTTGGGAGGCAGAGGCAGGAGACTCGTTTGAGCCCAGGAGTTGGAGGTTGCTATGAGCTGTGATGCCATGGCACTCTACCCAGGGGGATAGCTTGAGGCTCCGTCTCAAAAAAAAAAAAAAAAAAAAAGAATCATGTCTTTCTTTTAAAAAGTTAAACAGACCCTGGGCTTCAGCGGCCACATGTCATGTACCCGTTTCTTCTGAAGAGCCTGTTCATTTAGGGTCTCCACTCCCTTCTTGAGTTAGTTTTGGTTATTTACATTTTGCTAAGAAATCATTAGTTGTCTTTGCTATACATAGTAGAACCTCTGTAAGTTGCCCACCCAAGGGACTGTAAACTGGTGGCCACAAGGAGGTGGTCACCAGAAGGAGTAGGCCTGGTGCAGTGACGGGAATGTGGTAGGTGTCCAGTCTATGACACTTAGAGTGTTCAAAGAGGTGGTCATTGCAGGCAGGGGCCAACGATGGAGGTTCTGCTGTAATTGTTAAAAATAATTTAAAACTTGTGTGTCTGTGGAAGTATCTTCCCAGGCAGGGTTGTATGTTGTTTACTTTTTAATGATTTGGGATTTATGGAGAGGTCACTGAAGAGGAACTTTTGGCTGATGTGACAGGTGGATTTTGCATTCAGACGAGGGAGCTTGGCTCCATGCACCACTCCGCTTCTGATCTGATGTGCTGCTGAACGCTGAGGTCATGGCCTTGGTGCCATTTCCCCATAAGAGGAAGTGGGGCCCCTGGATAAGCAGAGGTCTTATAGGAGGTCTTATAGCAGAGACGAGTAGGTCTCTGAAGAGTCTGCAGGACTCAGACAGCTCAAAGAGGCTCCCATCTCCCCAAACCTGGAGGAACGAAGGCCAGCGAGGATGATAGTGCCTGTGGGAACACTCACTGTGCCCGAGTGATGATGACACAAAGACTGCTGGGCACCACTGGAAGGCGGTGCACAGGAGTGCCACTAGGAACGAAAGTACAGGTCTGTTAGGGCATGACCGAAAAATGAGAATGGGTTCAGTCTGGAGACAAGAGCTGTTGGGTTTCTTGCCAGTCCATGGCTCTCTGGACTGCTAAAGGGGAAGGTGAGCAGCACGTGGCTGAGGAAGAAGGTTCTGCGGCACAGGTGTTCCCAGGGGAGCCTCACGGGGTCACTGCACACAGTACCAGTGTGTGGTCGTGTGCGCGGATGGCAAACTGCTGTAAGAACAGTCTGCTGAGGGATTCTCTGAGAACAGCACAGCAGTGCAGCACGTCTGTGTCCCACCTGGGGGCTTTACAGAACAGGAGCAGGAAGAGCAGGTGGATTGGCAGGAGGAGACACAGCCGCATGCAAGGGAGGAAGGTTGGGGGGGATGGGAGCTGAGACAGCTGTGCGGTCTGCATTGTCACTGGCAGGAAGGGCTCCATGTGCACCAAGGAGTTAGAGGCCCCACCCCCTGCAGAGGCTGTGATGGCCATGCTAAGTCTCCAAGATGATGTGTTTTTATTAAACTTTGCTTTTAAAATCTGGGAAATACTAACTATTCTTTGAGTTAGCGATTTCTTTCCAAAATGTCTTATAAAACAGTTTTTATTGTATAAATAATTGGATAGTACTCTGTGTATCTGGAGAACTTGATTTTCTGGAATAACTTATTCTTCGATGTTGCTGTTAGCTAATTTTTGGCCATAAACATCACTTTTTAACATGTCAGTGCTTCTCTGCTTTCAGTTTTTTGTAGCATCGGACCCCACAGTTAAAACAGATCGACTGTGGCATGACAAGTATACTCTGAGGAAGTCTATGATTCCCTCCTTCATCACCATGGATCAGTCTAGGAAGGTTGGTGGGAGGCGCTTTCCTGATTTTGATGCTCTGTTGTGTGTGCTTGTGTTATATGACAAAGCTGATTTTCATTTAGAACTTTGTTGTATTTTAGGACTGTTAATATTCTCGAGATGAAGCATGTGTTACTCAAATATATCAACATAATATATTTGTTAATATCATCTGAGTTTCTATAGTTCACTGAATACTGTAATAGATGCATTTAGTTTTTAATCAATGGCCAGTTTGTAGCTTATGAATATTTATAGCATGTGGGCGATCATTTTAATTTTACATAAAGGTAATCATCATAACGTGTTTTCTTTTTTAGGTTCTTTTGACAGGAAAGTCAATAAATTTTTTGCACCAGGTTTGCCATGATCAGACTCCCACTACAAAGATGATGGCGGTGACAAGGCCTGCGGAGTCACCCCAGGATGGTACGAAGTGGTGGTGGTGGGGCTGAGGGTGCCAAGATGGTGGTGCTGCTGTGGTGATGGTGGTGATGGTGACGACGATGATGGTGATGATGGTGGTGTGACGATGATGTGATGGTGGTGTGATGGTGATGATGGTGTGACAGTGATGGTGGTGTGACGATGGTGGTGGTGTGACGGTGATGGTGGTGTGACGATGGTGATGGTGGTGTGACGATGGTGGTGGTGGTGTGACGATGATGGTGGTGTGACAGTGATGGTGGTGTGACGATGGTGGTGGTGTGACGATGGTGGTGGTGTGACGGTGATGGTGGTGTGACGATGGTGGTGGGATGTGATGGTGATAGCGTGATGGTAGATCATGATGATGGTTGGAATGTTACATATAGCTTGAAGTATTTTTTGTTCCATAAGATTTATAGATTTCCTTACTTATTTTCTAAAACACCTTAATTATAGTACTATATGTATGTAAAATGTCTATTACTATGCAAATTTTAATTTTCTTTTTATATGGCATTAAACTAAGCGCTGGAATAGATGTAGCGATTTTATCCTTCTTGATAGTTTATATTACTTTTTTAAGTGTTAAAGTGATTGTGTGCCAAAATAAAACAAAAGAAAAATTATTGCTAATGGTAGCCATCATTCGGGACTCAAGGGCTTGCTGAGAAATTAGCAAGCAGGATGTCAGAGTTTATTGTGACCAAAGTGCGGTGGACCCCGCCGGCATGGACAGTGCTGTGGCTCCCTCAGCCTGTAGCCTTTTCCCCGTCAGCTGTCTGTGGCCTCAGTGATTCTGCGGTGTTCTGAGTGTAGCTGCTTCACATTCATAGCTTTCTGCCATTGGTGTTTGTCGTTTTGATTCAGTCACCAAGTTTACTTGGTTCGGGACATGGTGGCATGTGTAGGAAAGACGCTGTGGGTTCACCCACCTTGTGCCTTTCATGCGGTTGTCAGTCTGCTGATGGACACGTGATGTACAGCAAAACACTAAGCAGAATGGAGATAGAATGTGACCAGGGAAAGGAGATGTTTAGAGAAAGTGCTGTAGCTGTTTCCAGCAAAGCTCCAAGGAAGGCTTTGGGGAAGAGGCAGGAATTAAGCTGACCCCGTGAAAGGGATGGAATTTGGTCTTGTTTTCCCTTACAGCTTGTGAAGGGGGCAGAGCATGGCAATCAGTTTAGAAATAAAATGGGCTTGGGAGACAAGTTGAGCAGAGCTGGCTGGGGATGGTCGTTTGCTCGTGAGCGTCTGAAACTCATGGACAGCACCGTGTGCAGGTTGTGTCTCACCAGCTGCCGAGCGGACCTTGTAGCTCTTCCCGGGACAGTTTTTGTGCCCCACATGATTGTTGTGGAGGAGGCTGGCTGTTGGGTCACTACTCTGTTCATGCTGCTGTTGCCATCAGCTGCTGCTGTGCTGTTATTATTTAATATGTGCTACTGTGGGTGCTCCAGCAGCCGTGTGTGCTGCTGTTAGAGCACTGGGTGCTGCTGCCACCTGTGTGTGCCGCTATTAGAGCACTGGGTGCTGCTGGCAGGTGCATGTGCCGCTATTAGAGCACTGTGGGTGTAGCTGCCGGCTGCGTGTGCTGCTGCTCTGCTCTTATACTCATGTTTCTGCTGTTGCTATGTCAGCCTCCCTGTTTGTTTTTTATCTGTAAAGCAGATCAACCGCAGAACTAAAATCTATATATGTGTATGTACATGTGTGTGAAATGCAATATTGCAAATAATACAGGTGAAACTCCCTCTCCAGCCAGTATTGCACAGCTGCACGTTGTGGTCAGTGCTCATGTCATCTAGAGAGGATCTTCTGAGTTTGGGAGGATGTGCCTAGACCTTGTGCAACGCCAGGCTACACCATAGATTCACTCACCCTGGGTTTTGGGTGTGGGGGGACATTGCTGCTTCCTAGTGACAGTGGCTCCCACTTTGTCCTGTTCACGCTGTCAGCCTCTGTGGAGAACACGATTTCTTCTGCTGAATTTATAGTATAGGTGGGAAGATAAAAAGTATAGATCCTGAAAGATTGAGAATAATACAAATAACAGTGGAAAATATCAAATTTATATTTATCTGTGAGAAAATTGTGAAGACTTGAATGTTTGAATAAAGAATAAAAACTAAAAAATTGTCGCACTAGATAAGCCTAGACCATTAAGAAACGACAAGTGTTAGGAGGAAGCTCTGGGCTCTGTGTGTTACTGTGCTACGTTCAGCTAAAATTCATTAATATTTACTCGGACCTTTTCTTTGGAGTAGAAATCTTCAATGACTCAAACCAGAGTATGGTAAAGCATTTCTGGGGAAACATATTTACATTTAAAACATACATATAATCACAGAAATATTACCCCCTCCCCCCCATACAACCCTGTGAACACACGAGGTTCTGTGCTATGCCGGGCAGACCTGACTCTTCCTCAGAGATGGTGTCGTCCTCACTGGGGGTGTCTGCGTCTGCCCCTGCCCAGTCCAGTGTGTGGTTGCAGTGACAGCAGTGCTAAATAGGCTCAAGCGAGCTCTTTCAGAAGGATAAACAGGAGTTTTAAAGTCGTCTGATATTCGCACCCTGGTTGACCAGGGTGGAAGGGGACGTAAGCGTGTGTCTGAAGGCATTGCCTCTTTTTCTTGCTCAACCTGGAACAAGGATTTTATCTTTTCTCACTTTTAGATTGTTCCTCAGCTTGGGGATGATTCCTGTGCTGAGTGTTGTAGTTTTTAACAAAAGTGAGCATTTGGATGTACTTTCTGAGCATTTGCTGCATAGATGTCAGTTGGCATCGTCAGTCTCCTTGTGCCATCTCCGTCCAGTACAGAGTGGCAGAAGCACTTCCTTTCTTGTGTTGCCACCTGGAGTTAGGTTTCTTCACTGGGGACAGTCTCTAGCACTTCCCAAGAGTGCCAGGGAGTGCACGATCAGAGTGCCGACTGAGCACAGTGGACAGCTCCCTGAGCTCACCAAGTTGGTCTTTAGGGCAGTATGTGTAGTCAGGTGGGGTACGATGTGCCAGTGACTCAGCACGGGCCTGCCTTGTTAGCCTGAGATTTCAGGTGTCAGTGACAGTGTAGGACAGTGGTCCTCAAACTATGCCCGTGGGCCAAATGTGGCCTGCCGAGGACATTTATCCAGCCCGCTGGGTGTTTTTGGCGCCGCTGCCTGTCCTGCTTAGCGGCCGACTCGTCCCAAGCCCACAGTCCGGTCCTTCAGTGGTCTGAGGGACAGTGAATGGTGCCCCTGTTTAAAAAGTTTGAGGACCCCTGGGTAGGAAGTGAGCAAGCTGGGAGACTGCGAGCAGAGCTGTCCCGGTCCTCTGGTGGATTTGGTGTGGACGAGTGAGTGAACTGCTGGGGGTGTCTGCATCTCCGTGGTCTTGGCTACGCCTTTGTGGCCCACGCAGCTGTCTGTGCCTGGTCTGTGTGTCTCCTATGGCACAGGCAGGCTGACACTGACTGTGTGTGTGTTCTCAGGGGCCCTTTCTTGTTCTTCCCAGCTGCAGACCTCTTCACGGACTTAGAAAATGCATTTCAGGGGAAGATCGATGCTGCTTATTTTGAGACCAGCAAATACCTGTTGGATGTCCTCAGTAAGAAGTACAGCCTGCTGGACCACATGCAGGCCATGAGGCGCTACTTGCTTCTCGGTCAAGGAGACTTCATCAGGCACTTAATGGATTTGCTGAAGTAAGAAACTGTAACTACCTGTTTGGATTTTTATAAATATATAACATATTGAACATGATAGAGTCTTGCGGTTTTGTTTGAAAGAATAAGTGACATTAGAGGAAAATGAGTTGAATTCTTACCACATTTCTAAAATGAAATCTGAAAAGATAAGGTTGTAATGTTTCCAAAGTTAAGCCCCTTTGTTAGCAAAGCATCCTGGTCTCATACTGTGATTTATGCATAAGACAAACTTGCGTTTTACCAAAACTGTGGCCCTTACCGTCTCTTGGTAGAAGGATTTCACGCTATAATCACAATGAAGTTAATCTGAAAGTAAAATGTGTATCTTAATTGAAATTTTAGCTCTATATTTTTAATGTTGGTTCATGTAAAGACAAAGTACAACCCCTACCTTTTCCATTTTGTTTTCTGACATTTCTTATAATAGCATCGGCCCTTCTAGAATTAGATGTCTGTTCTCCCTGTCCATCCATAGCAATGGGCGGTTCTGGGCCAGCGCCTGTTGTGCGCCTGAGTCTAGAGACAGTGTGGGCCCCAGGGGTGAGCCAGGGCTCCAGGCAGTGCTGGCCAGTGAGCCCACCAGGCGTGGCTGTGGCATGGCCTGGTGATTTTCACTCAGGCATTGATAAGATTGGAAATGATTATTTTTGGTGTTTCCTGTGGGATACTTAAGTTAAATGTGCCTTTAAAGACCCAAACTAGTAACTTACCTTTGAATCTGACCTATGCAATGAAGCAGCAGTCTTAGGCCTTTGGTCCTCAAAGTCAAGTATGCATCAAACCCCCCAGAACTACAGGGGTTGCCGGGCCCACTCCCAGTGGCTGGTCCAGTTGACCTGGGGGCACCTTGGGAAGGGGCATTCTAGCAGGTTCTCAGCTGCTGACAGTGCTGCTCATGTGGGGCCTGTGCTTCTAGAACCACTGTTTCAGATACTTTAACTCTTGTGCTCTTGTCTTCTGACTAATGGCAGTCTTCAGGACAAAAAGGGACTGAGCCTCTGAGGCACACCTGGCGATAGCTGACCTTGGGTGTGCTCCTGAGTTGGAGAGTCCACTCTGAGCTACGGAGGGGCCAGTGGGGATGGAGTCCTGGCCCTGAGCGCACTGAAGCGTGACTGGGGATGTCTCTCAATGCCCTGCGGAGAGGGTGTGAGTGGGTGTGGGGTGTGGAAGCCAATGCCAGTGAGGGGTGGGTCACACATTGTGGGCCCCATGCAGCTTTTGATAGTTAAAGCCTCATTCTTGGTATGAAGTGAAAATTTTATTTCTTCGTCAAATTGTGATCTGAAGTTTCTAGTTTTAAAAAGGGTGCAGCAGCAGTGTCTTGAGCTGGCTCCAGGCTCCTTTCTGGCTTGTCCTCTTCTGCACCCGAAGGTGCTGCGCTGCTCTACACCTGGTGGGCTCCTGCTCGGAGAAGTGTTAGCTGCAGAGTATCCGAAGAACGAAGAACGTGTGCTGATTACGCAATGGTTCTTGCCCTTTAGAGTCACACTGTGCACACATCTGAGAGTCTGACTCAGTGGGGCCCCTCTCCTCTCATGGAGTCTGTGTAGGGAATTGGAATGATTTGTGCTACTTGTAGGCCAGTCTGAAGTTTGAAAATTTTATTTTTGCCATATATACAGCATAACTAAGTATATTTACTTTAAGCTGAATTTATATATGTATGTTATGTGTCTGTGTGCATGTGTGTGTGTATATATATATATATATATGCAAATTCCTGGGCTCAAGCAGTTTTCCTGCCTCAACCTCCCAAATAGCTGGGACATGAGGCTCCCGTCCTCACACTGGACTAAATTCTTTGGTTTTTTTTTAGAGATAAGGGTCTCACCATTTTGCCTAGACTGTACCTTCTGATCTCAAGCTATTCTCCTGCCTGGGCTGTCCAAAATGCTAGGATTACAGGCGTGAGATACTGTGCCCGGCCAGATTAGTAATTTTGAGATTTTGAAGAAACACTGTGCTCCGCAGAGTAATTGGTAAACCCTCTTTGCAGTTAGTGCTACACGTGGCTGGTTACCACAGTCACCACATTATTGTGTTGGTCCGTCTGCCTTTTTAGTTTTGACAATTCAAACTTACTTTTGTAATTGGTAAGTTTTTAAAACATTCCTTAAGAATTGTAACATTTTAATTTTTAAAAAATTTTTCAAGACCAGAACTTGTTCGTCCAGCCACGACTTTGTATCAGCATAACCTGACCGGCATTCTCGAGACCGCGGTCAGAGCCACCAACGCACAGTTTGACAGTCCTGAGATCCTGAAGAGGCTGGATGTGCGGCTGCTGGAGGTACTGTCCCTGCTGGGAGGTGGGCTACAGCACGTGGGCCTGCTCTGCTGGGGTAGTTAGCAGCAAGTCTCCTTCCTAACACCTTTGGAAGAGGCACAGTGGGGGACAGCGGGGTGAGGGGGGCATCATGCTGGGCAGGGCACCATGGGGGGGCGGGAGGGAAGGTGCTTCTGTTGGATGAAACTCTTGAGACCTTGACCATGGCAGCTGGTCATGGAGGCTCAGCATGGCTTTACATAATACATTTTATCGGAGCCAGAGGTCATGATTCATAGTTTGTTTTTTGTGTGAGGTGACTTTTCTTAGGACTGTGTGTATTAAAACATGAGCATATTGTTTAGTTAATGGTAACAGCTCATTAGCAGAACCTACTGATATTCTTAAACTATTAGAACATAAGGATTTTTCGTAAGAGTTGATTTAGAATGACTAAAAGGTTTGGAAGATACTATGAGGCAGTGGGTTTTTGCTTGATGAATTTTAAATGTATTTGCAGTATTCATTCAGAAATTTACAGAGCACCTCCCTGTGCCTGTCCTTGTCTAACTGCTGCTAGGAGGGACATTAAGAGAGGTGTTAAACACTCAAAATTGTTAAGTAGTTTTTAAAAATTAGGTGTTATTTATACTGTCTTTTCTTTGAGGAGTCAACAAGTTCAGCAGCTTAGAGTCTTGCCATTGTTTGTGCTGTCAGGTCTCTCCTGGTGACACTGGGTGGGATGTCTTCAGCCTGGATTATCATGTGGATGGACCTATTGCAACGGTAAGATCCTTCTTTGTAGTGTTTCAGATGTTAAGATTGTAAAATACGGGTAAATGAGGCGAAGGCTATGCTGGTTAGTAGGATGTGAGCACTCCAGTTTGTACAAGTAACACATGGAATCCCATGATGGCATAAATGTATTTATGATCTATGTACAAATGACTTAAAAAAAGATGGCTAAATGAATATTTAAGCCAAAATTGTGTGTGTTTTAAATAATTATTAATGAGTGCTGAAATTCTCCATTATTTTAGGAATGGAGTTCCTAAAAACACTATTGGTTCTATCATAACTTCCCGCAAGTGTAAATGGCTAGCTCATTTTGTTCCTTTATCCTTAGATAGCAGTGACTAGGTTAGGATAAAGTGTGT
The DNA here is from genome assembly GCA_963574575.1 of Galagoides demidoff. Lineage (NCBI taxonomy): Eukaryota > Metazoa > Chordata > Mammalia > Primates > Galagidae > Galagoides > Galagoides demidoff. The sequence continues at coordinate 9,394 of CAUYQV010065967.1, forward strand.
TTTAGGGAAATCATATTTTTACTTTGTGGGAGGAATTTGATATTTAGTCCTTGTTTAAGCTGTTGAGGAAAGAGCGTCACTGTTCATAGTACTGTTGTCTATGTGCAGAAACTCTTGTGACAGTCGACCACATGTTAACGTTGACCAGAGCTGTCTTCTGATGTCTTCAGTTAACATGCCTCATCTCTTAGTCTTCATTCTTTCTTCATTCAGACTTGACCAAGGTAGCTCTTTGAACTTACCTCTGCCGTTTTTATATATGTATCTCAAACACTGAGGTGGGCCGTTGCATTTCTTCTAAGTACTAGGAAGAACAGTTCAGAGTGATGCTGGTGGTGCAGCTGCCCAGCGGCCCTGCCTCCTGGGCACAGCCCTTGTGGCTGGAGGTTCATCCAGGTCATGTCCTTCTTGTCCTTTGGGGTTAGCAGGTTGGCCACTGACAAAGGTGCCTCTTGTGTCTGCTCTGAAATGGAGGCTGCTGGTGTGGTTCCTTTACACACAGATCCCCAGCTTCTAGTGGCCCTAGTAGATCACACTTAAGTATAAAATTGCCCTGAAATTTAATTTTTGCCATATTCACATGAGCTTTTTTTCCCTTTGACTTATATCCTAAACAGTTTAAAATAGTTATAATGTACAAAAGAGTGTGATATTTTAAAAAATTATTTAAATTAGCAAATTTCATATTACCTGCCTTATTTTATCTTTTTTTTTTTTTTTTCTTTGCAGTTTTTGGCCGGGGCTAGGTTTGAACCAGCCGCCTCTAGCATATGGGGCTGGCTCCTTATTCCTTTGAGCCACAGGCACCACCCTACCTGCCTTATTAATTTGTCTATATTCCCTATTATTTTCATAGCAAAAAAGATACACCATGTAAATTTAATTGTATCAGTTATTTCACAAAGTATGAGTGCCTTGAGAAACAGGTAAACCAAGCACGGTCTAGATTCATAATTACTAATTATTCCATAATCGTGCAGATCTTAACAGTATCAAGGTTATAAGTTAGATCCTGTAAACAGTTGATCATGCAGTATTGTTAATGTTTTAGATTTTTAAAAGCTCTGCTTTCGTAGAAGGACTAAAGGAAAGAAGTTTATATCAGATTTATTTTAAAAAGCATCTACTTCCATATCCATGGCAAATGTGTATCAATTTGTGGCCAGCTCAGGTGGGCTGAGGGCAACATTCTAGAGTGCTCGGGCTTGCTGAGAGCACTGGCGTGCCCTGGGGTGGCAGGGCCTGCCCAGCCATGGCTTGGGAGTGTGTGGGCCTAGGGGCCAGCCCATGCAACTCTGGTATCTGCCATTCCAGTTTTGGGGGTAGCACATGTCCTGGGGTTAGTATATTTTTGGCTAAATTGCCATACCTATAATTACATTTCATAATTTAAAGTGTTCAAAGTAATATTAGTAATTGGGACAATTATCAAATTAGTTTGTATCTAGTTACAAACAAAAGTTACTAGAAAGATAAAAAGAGGACTATTATATTTTTGAAAAACACTTTTAGAGTCAAATGTGTTTTTTGCTTTTTCCCTATTAAATTTAATTTGCTTTATTACCACTATTTCCTTTCAATCTTAATAATTGAGGTTGTCATTTTTGTGCAGAATTTAATTATAATAGGTACATGTCTTTTAATTATATAATTACATCTTATAACTTCATAATTTTAGCTTCTTGCTAATTCTGTGTTATATAATGTCGGGTGAAATTTTTTTGCAGTTCTAATTTAGAAAATCTGGGAAATTTGAAACTCAGATTGCTCAAATAAAAATACATTAACTAAACATAGTTCAGAAACATTTAAAATATTTTTGATTTATCTTGTTTTTGGTGAATCTTAAACTATTCAGGTAAAGTCAGTAATTTTATTTGTGTAAAATTTTTAGTATACTTAAGTCATTTGATGTTAACTATAACTGAATGTGAGTTTATTTTTTGTTTTAAGGTATGAAGTTGTCATATGTAGTCAGATAGCCTAATATTAGGTGAAAAGTCTTACTTTGTCACCCTCAGTAGAGTGCTGTTGGTGTCATAACTCACAGCAATCTCAAACTCTTGGGCTCAAGCACTTCTCTTGCCTCAGCCTCCCAGAGTGCTAGGATTACATGTGTGAGTCACTGCACCTGGCCCAGTGGTCAGTTCTATCTTGTTTGTTTGTTTGTTTATTTTGAGACAGAGCCTCACTGTGTCGTCCTGGCTGGGGTACTATGGTCTCATCACAGCTCACACATGATATTCCTGCCTCAGCTTCCTCAGTAGCTGAGACCACAAGGGCCAGGCTAGTTTTTCTACTTTTAGTACAGATAGGGTCTCACTCTTGCCCAGGCTGGTCTTGAACTCTTAAGCTCAAGACATCCCCCTACCTTGGCCTCTCACAGTGCTGAGATTGCAGGTGGAGCCACTGAGCCTGGCCTCCAGTGATGAGTTTTAGATAAGGAACTGAGAGACCTTTTTAGTAGCCAAAGGAAAATGATGTTTTCCTCTGTATAATGGAGTAGAATGTGACTTTATTCCTCTTAAAGAGTTAATATTCGTAAAGATTTGTGATTAAACCAAATAAAAAAATCACATCTGATCTTAGCTAAAAGGCGGAGAAGTGATGAAGTTTTAAAAAATCAAGTTATTATTTTGAATGTGTTATTAGAATATGGTATTTAAAGGACCCCTGTAGGACATCATTTGATTATTGCAGAATCCTTTGATTTATTCATAAAATCAGTTAAACTAGTCACACTTAATCTTTATAATTGCTACAGTGTTAATAGTGTGGGCTGCACAGCAAAATCGGGTAACCACCACAACATTCATGTTTGGTTTTGGAGTGCCTTCCACTTAGTTCTGATCACTCCTGTTTAGATGTTAATTATCAGTCGGCGTTGAACACCTACCAGATACTGACACAAAAAGATGTGAAGAAGAATAAATAGTCCTTGGGAACAGGCAAGAAATACATGAATACAGGAAATAAGATAAAGTAGCATGCAGTCAAGTTGTAAAATTGTACCGATCAAGCAGTAAATGTTACAAGTAGCTGAAGGAAGGAGAAACTGGTGTGAGGGTTCTTAAGTGTGGAACAGTGTGAGCCTGTGTGTGTTCTCTGCAGGTGTTCACCCGGGAATGTATGAGCCACTACCTGAGAGTGTTTAACTTCCTCTGGAGGGCGAAGCGGATGGAGTATATCCTTACTGACATCCGGAAGGGGCACATGTGCAATGCCAAGCTCCTGAGGAGCATGCCAGGTAAACTGCTGAGGAGCGTGGCAGGTGCACTCCTGAGGAGCGTGGCAGGTAAACTGCTGAGGAGCATGGCAGGTGCACTCCTGAGGAGCATGGCAGTGCACTCCTGAGAAGTGTGGCAAATAAACTGCTAAGGAGCATGGCAGGTAAACTCCTGAGAGTGTGGCGGGTAAACTCTTGCCAGAGCCGGCAGTGGCCGCACTTACCTACAGTGTCCCCTGGGTGCAGTTTCCAGCAACTTGGCATAGGCACACGTGTGGAAGGGGAAACCTCTGTGGGATGATGGGCCTGAGCCACTGCACCTGGTCTGCTTATCTTGACTTTAGTACAAATAAGAAAAATGAGAAGTTGAGTCAAACAAGGCTTTTTTTAGATGATGAAGTTTCTTTTAAGATAACTCACGAGCTGTTGTTGACTGTGGGTAACTGCACCTGCAGAAAGAGAAACTGGATGAGCGGGACTGCCGTGTTTCTTCCTTTGGGAAATTGTGTTTTGCCTGTGTTTCTTTTGGGGTCTTAGTGTTTTTATCTCTAGTTCATAAAGGAATGTTGTAAAGGTATTCGTTGGCCCAGCATTTTCGCAAGCAGAATCAACTAGCTAGTGTTCTAGTAAGGCCCGTGAGAAATACCAGTGGTAAACTGAGGACAAACATGAGCAGACCCCAGGATGCAGCTCCCCTACACAGTGTGTGGAGGACAGGTCTGTCTCACAGTACGTGGAGGACAGGTCTGTCTCACAGTGTGTAGAGGACAGGTCTGTCTCACAGTGTGTAGAGGACAGGTGTGTCTCACAGTGTGTGGAGGTCAGATCTGTCTCACAGTGTGTGGAGGACAGGTCTGTCTCACAGTGTGTGGAGGTCAGGTCTGTCTCACAGTACGTGGAGGTCAGGTCTGTCTCACAGTACGTGGAGGACAGGTGTGTCTCACAGTACGTGGAGGACAGGTCTGTCTCACAGTATGTGGAGGACAGGTCTGTCTCACAGTGTGTGGAGGACAGGTCTGTCTCACAGTGTGTGGAGGACAGGTCTGTCTCACAGTACGTGGAGGACAGGTCTGTCTCACAGTGTGTAGAGGACAGGTGTGTCTCACAGTGTGTGGAGGACAGGTCTGTCTCACAGTACGTGGAGGACAGGTCTGTCTCACAGTGTGTAGAGAACAGGTGTGTCTCACAGTGTGTAGAGGACAGGTGTGTCTCACAGTGTGTGGAGGACAGGTCTGTCTCACAGTGTGTGGAGGACAGGTCTGTCTCACATGTGTGGAGGACTGGTCTGTCTCACAGTACGTGGAGGACAGGTCTGTCTCACAGTGTGTAGAGGACAGGTGTGTCTCACAGTGTGTGGAGGACAGGTCTGTCTCACAGTGTGTAGAGGACAGGTGTGTTTCACAGTGTGTGGAGGACAAGTCTGTCTCACAGTGTGTGGAGGACAGGTGTGTCTCACAGTGTGTGGAGGACAGGTGTGTCTCACAGTGTATGGAGGACAAGTCTGTCTCACAGTGTGTGGAGGACAGGTCTGTCTCACAGTACGTGGAGGACAGGTCTGTCTCACA